>CALNHX010010843.1:0-36878 GCA_940337035.1 Agriotes lineatus | reverse complement strand
AGATGGCAACAGATAAGAAATAAAAGTCATAAATATACAAGGTGCACTTGAAGGCTACTGTGCTTTAATCTAAAGCGATTAAACATAGATAAAACGTGGCAACACGGAAGATATAAAAAGTCATAATAAATAAGGTACACTTGAAGGCTACTGTGCTTCATTCTAAAGTGATTAGCCAAACAGAATAGAAGGCAACAGAAATGAAACAAAGGGCATAATAAACAAGACGCCTGAAGGCTAGTATGCTTCATTCTAAAGCAATTAAACATTCAGAAAAGATGACAGCAGCTAAGAGATAAAAATCATAATAAACAAGGTGCACTTGAAGGGTACTGTGCTTTAATCTAAAGTGATTAAACATAGATAAAACGTGGCAACAGCTAAGATCTAGAAAGTCATAATAAACAAGGTGCACTTGAAGGCTACAGTGCTTGAATCTAAAGTGATTAAATAACATACAGAAAAGATGGCAACAGATAAGAAATAAAAGTCATAAATATACAAGGTGCACTTGAAGGCTACTGTGCTTTAATCTAAAGTGCTTAAACATAGATAAAATGTGGCAACAGCGAACATATAGAAAGTCATAATACAAAAGGTGCACTTGAAGGCTACTGTGCTTGAATCTAAAGTGAGTAAATATAGATAAAAGGTGGCAACAGCAAAGATATAAGAAGTCATAATAAATAAGGTGCACTTGAAGGATACTGTGCTTCATTCTAAAGTGATTAGCCAAACAGAATGGATGGCAACAGCGAAGAAACAAAGGGCTTAATAAACAAGACACCAGAAGGCTAGTGTGCTTTCATTCTAAAGTGATTAAATACACAAAAAAAATGGCAATGGCGATAAAATAAAAGTCATAATAAACAAGGTGGACTTGACGGCTACTTTGCTTTAATCTAAAGTGATTAAACATAGATAAAAGGTGGCAACAGCGAAGATATAAAAAGTCGTAATAAATAAGGTGCACTTGAAGGTTACTGTGCTTCATTCTAAAGTGATTAGCCAAACAGAATAGATGGCAACAGCGAAGAAACAAAGGGCATAATAAACAACACACCTGAAGGCTAGTGAATTTCATTCTAAACCAATTAAACATTCAGAAAAGATGACAACAGCTGAGAAATAAAAGTCATAATAAACAAGGTGCACTTGAAAGCTACTGTGCTTTAATCTAAAAGTGATTAAACATAGATAAAACGTGGCAACAGCTAAGATATAGAAAGTCATAATACACAAGGTGCACTTGAAGGCTACTGTGGTTGAATCTAAAGTGATTAAATAACATACAGAAAAGATGGCAACAGACAAGAAATAAAAGTCATAATAAATAAGGTGCACTTGAAGGCTACTTTGCTTCATTCTAAAGTGATTAGCCAAATAGAATAAATGGCAACATCGAAGAAACAAAGGGCATAATAAACAAGACACCTGAAGGCTAGTGTGCTTTCATTCTAAAGTGATTAAATATACAAAAAAAATGGCAATGGTGATGAAATAAAAGTCACAATAAACAAGGTGAACTTGATGGCTACTTTGCTTTAATCCAAAGTGATTAAACATACACAAACAAAAGGTGGCAACAGCAAAGATACAAAAGGCTCACTTGAAGGCTACTGTGCTTCATTTTAAAGCTATTAAACATACAGAATAGATGGGAATGGCAAAGAAACAAATAACATAATAAACACGACACTCTTCAAAGTTAGTGTGCTTCATTCTAAAGTGATTAAACATACACAAGAGGTGGCAGCAGTGAAGAAATAATAGTTATAATAAACAAAGTGCACTTGAAGGCTACTGTGCTTTAAAACGATTAAACATGTAGGAACTATGGCAACAGAGAAGAAATAAAGGTTGTCATATACAAAGTAAAGATGAAGACTACTGTGTTTTATTTTAAAGCCATTAACCATACTGAAAGGATGGCAGCATCAATGGAAGAAAAGTCATAATAAACAAGGTGCACCTGAAGGCTACTGTGCTTTAACATTAACCAAACAGAATAGAGGAGAATAGCGAAGAAACAAATAGCGTTATAAACAAGACACTCTTGAAGGCTAGTGTGCTTTATTCTAAAGTGATTAAACATACACAGAAGGTGGCAACAGCGAAGATATAAAAGATTCACTTGAAGGCTACTGTGTTTCATTTTAAAGTGATTAAATATACAGAAAAGATGGCCACGGCGATGAAATAAGTCATAATAAACAAGGTGCACTTGAAGGCTGCTGTGCTTTAATCTAAGCTGATTAAACATACAGAAATGGTGGCAACAGCGAAGATCTAAAGTCATAATAAATAAGGTGCACTTGAAGGCTACTGTGCTTGATTCTAAAGTGATTAACCAAACAGAATAGAGGAGAATAGCGAAGAAACAAATAGCATAATAAACAAGACACTCTTGAAGGCTAGTGTGCTTTATTCTAAAGTGATTAAACATACACAGAAGGTGGCAACAGCGAAGATATAAAAGGTTCACTTGAAGGCTACTGTGTTTCATTTTAAACTGATTAAATATACAGAAAAGATGGCCACGGCGATGAAATAAAAGTCATAATAAACAAAGTGCACTTGAAGGCTGCTGTGCTTTAATCTAAGCTGATTAAACATACAGAAATGGTGGCAACAGCGAAGATATAAAGTCATAATAAATAAGGTGCACTTGAAGGCTACTGTGCTTGATTCTAAAGTGATTAACCAAATAGAATAGAGGAGAATAGCGAAGAAACAAATAGCGTAATAAACAAGACACTCTTGAAGGCTAGTGTGCTTTATTCTAAAGTGATTAAACATACACAGAAGGTGGCAACAGCGAAGATATAAAAGGTTCACTTGAAGGCTACTGTTTCATTTTAAAGTGATTAAATATACAGAAAAGATGGCAACGGCGATGAAATAAAAGTGATAATAAACAAGGTGCACTTGAAGGCTGCTGTGCTTTAATCTAAGCTGATTAAACATACAGAAATGGTGGCAACAGCAAAGATATAAAAGGTTTGCTTGAAGCCTACTGTGCTTTAAATCTAAAGTGTTTAAACATACACAAAAGGTGGCAACAGCGAAGATATAAAGTCATAATAAATAAGGTGCACTTGAAGGCTACTGTGCTTGATTCTAAAGTGATTAACCAAATAGAATAGAGGAGAATAGCGAAGAAACAAATAGCGTAATAAACAAGACACTCTTGGAGGCTAGTGTGCTTTATTCTAAAGCGATTAAACATACACAGAAGGTGGCAACAGCGAAGATATAAAAGGTTCACTTGAAGGATACTGTGTTTCATTTTAAAGTGATTAAATATACAGAAAAGATGGCCACGGCGATGAAATAAAAGTCATAATAAACAAGGTGCCCTTGAAGGCTGTTGTGCTTTAATCTAAGCTGATTAAACATACAGAAATGGTGACAACAGCAAATATATAAAAGGTTTGCTTGAAGGCTACTGTGCTTTAAATCTAAAGTGTTTAAACATACACAAAAGGTGGCAACAGCGAAGATATAAAAGGTTCACTTGAAGGATACTGTGTTTCATTTTAAAGTGATTAAATATACAGAAAAGATGGCCACAGCGATGAAATAAAAGTCATAATAAACAAGGTGCACTTGAAGGCTGCTGTGCTTTAATCTAAGCTGATTAAACATACAGAAATGGTGGCAACAGCAAAGATATAAAAGGTTTGCTTGAAGGCTACTGTGCTTTAAATCTAAAGTGTTTAAACATACACAAAAGGTGGCAACAGCGAAGATATAAAGTCATAATAAACAAGGTGCACTTGAAGGCTACTGTGCTTTAACATTAACCAAACAGAATAGAGGAGAATAGCGAAGAAACAAATAGCGTAATAAACAAGACACTCTTGAAGGCTAGTGTGCTTTATTCTAAAGTGATTAAACATACACAGAAGGTGGCAACAGCGAAGAGATAAAATGTTCACTTGAAGGCTACTGTGTTTCATTTTAAAGTGATTAAATATACAGAAAAGATGGCTACAGAAAAGATGGCCACAGCGATGAAATAAAAATCATAATTAACAAGGTGCACTTGAAGGCTACTGTGCTTGAATCTAAAGTGATTAAATAACATACAGAAAAGATGGCAACAGATAAGAAATAAAAGTCATAGATATACAAGGTGCACTTGAAGGCTACTGTGCTTTAATCTAAAGCGATTAAACATAGATAAAACGTGGCAACACGGAAGATATAAAAAGTCATAATAAATAAGGTACACTTGAAGGCTACTGTGCTTCATTCTAAAGTGATTAGCCAAACAGAATAGAAGGCAACAGAAATGAAACAAAGGGCATAATAAACAAGACGCCTGAAGGCTAGTGTGCTTCATTCTAAAGCAATTAAACATTCAGAAAAGATGACAGCAGCTAAGAGATAAAAATCATAATAAACAAGGTGCACTTGAAGGGTACTGTGCTTTAATCTAAAGTGATTAAACATAGATAAAACGTGGCAACAGCTAAGATCTAGAAAGTCATAATAAACAAGGTGCACTTGAAGGCTACAGTGCTTGAATCTAAAGTGATTAAATAACATACAGAAAAGATGGCAACAGATAAGAAATAAAAGTCATAAATATACAAGATGCACTTGAAGGCTACTGTGCTTTAATCTAAAGTGCTTAAACATAGATAAAATGTGGCAACAGCGAACATATAGAAAGTCATAATACAAAAGGTGCACTTGAAGGCTACTGTGCTTGAATCTAAAGTGAGTAAATATAGATAAAAGGTGGCAACAGCAAAGATATAAGAAGTCATAATAAATAAGGTGCACTTGAAGGATACTGTGCTTCATTCTAAAGTGATTAGCCAAACAGAATGGATGGCAACAGCGAAGAAACAAAGGGCTTAATAAACAAGACACCAGAAGGCTAGTGTGCTTTCATTCTAAAGTGATTAAATACACAAAAAAAATGGCAATGGCGATAAAATAAAAGTCATAATAAACAAGGTGGACTTGACGGCTACTTTGCTTTAATCTAAAGTGATTAAACATAGATAAAAGGTGGCAACAGCGAAGATATAAAAAGTCGTAATAAATAAGGTGCACTTGAAGGTTACTGTGCTTCATTCTAAAGTGATTAGCCAAACAGAATAGATGGCAACAGCGAAGAAACAAAGGGCATAATAAACAACACACCTGAAGGCTAGTGAATTTCATTCTAAACCAATTAAACATTCAGAAAAGATGACAACAGCTGAGAAATAAAAGTCATAATAAACAAGGTGCACTTGAAAGCTACTGTGCTTTAATCTAAAAGTGATTAAACATAGATAAAACGTGGCAACAGCTAAGATATAGAAAGTCATAATACACAAGGTGCACTTGAAGGCTACTGTGGTTGAATCTAAAGTGATTAAATAACATACAGAAAAGATGGCAACAGACAAGAAATAAAAGTCATAATAAATAAGGTGCACTTGAAGGCTACTGTGCTTCATTCTAAAGTGATTAGCCAAATAGAATAAATGGCAACATCGAAGAAACAAAGGGCATAATAAACAAGACACCTGAAGGCTAGTGTGCTTTCATTCTAAAGTGATTAAATATACAAAAAAAATGGCAATGGTGATGAAATAAAAGTCACAATAAACAAGGTGAACTTGATGGCTACTTTGCTTTAATCCAAAGTGATTAAACATACACAAACAAAAGGTGGCAACAGCAAAGATACAAAAGGTTCACTTGAAGGCTACTGTGCTTCATTTTAAAGCTATTAAACATACAGAATAGATGGGAATGGCAAAGAAACAAATAACATAATAAACACGACACTCTTCAAAGTTAGTGTGCTTCATTCTAAAGTGATTAAACATACACAAGAGGTGGCAGCCGTGAAGAAATAATAGTTATAATAAACATAGTGCACTTGAAGGCTACTGTGCTTTAAAACGATTAAACATGTAGGAACTATGGCAACAGCGAAGAAATAAAGGTTGTCATATACAAAGTAAAGATGAAGACTACTGTGTTTTATTTTAAAGCCATTAACCATACTGAAAGGATGGCAGCATCAATGGAAGAAAAGTCATAATAAACAAGGTGCACTTGAAGGCTACTGTGCTTTAACATTAACCAAACAGAATAGAGGAGAATAGCGAAGAAACAAATAGCGTTATAAACAAGACACTCTTGAAGGCTAGTGTGCTTTATTCTAAAGTGATTAAACATACACAGAAGGTGGCAACAGCAAAGATATAAAAGATTCACTTGAAGGCTACTGTGTTTCATTTTAAAGTGATTAAATATACAGAAAAGATGGCCACGGCGATGAAATAAGTCATAATAAACAAGGTGCACTTGAAGGCTGCTGTGCTTTAATCTAAGCTGATTAAACATACAGAAATGGTGGCAACAGCGAAGATCTAAAGTCATAATAAATAAGGTGCACTTGAAGGCTACTGTGCTTGATTCTAAAGTGATTAACCAAACAGAATAGAGGAGAATAGCGAAGAAACAAATAGCATAATAAACAAGACACTCTTGAAGGCTAGTGTGCTTTATTCTAAAGTGATTAAACATACACAGAAGGTGGCAACAGCGAAGATATAAAAGGTTCACTTGAAGGCTACTGTGTTTCATTTTAAACTGATTAAATATACAGAAAAGATGGCCACGGCGATGAAATAAAAGTCATAATAAACAAAGTGCACTTGAAGGCTGCTGTGCTTTAATCTAAGCTGATTAAACATACAGAAATGGTGGCAACAGCGAAGATATAAAGTCATAATAAATAAGGTGCACTTGAAGGCTACTGTGCTTGATTCTAAAGTGATTAACCAAATAGAATAGAGAAGAATAGCGAAGAAACAAATAGCGTAATAAACAAGACACTCTTGAAGGCTAGTGTGCTTTATTCTAAAGTGATTAAACATACACAGAAGGTGGCAACAGCGAAGATATAAAAGGTTCACTTGAAGGCTACTGTTTCATTTTAAAGTGATTAAATATACAGAAAAGATGGCAACGGCGATGAAATAAAAGTGATAATAAACAAGGTGCACTTGAAGGCTGCTGTGCTTTAATCTAAGCTGATTAAACATACAGAAATGGTGGCAACAGCAAAGATATAAAAGGTTTGCTTGAAGCCTACTGTGCTTTAAATCTAAAGTGTTTAAACATACACAAAAGGTGGCAACAGCGAAGATATAAAGTCATAATAAATAAGGTGCACTTGAAGGCTACTGTGCTTGATTCTAAAGTGATTAACCAAATAGAATAGAGGAGAATAGCGAAGAAACAAATAGCGTTATAAACAAGACACTCTTGAAGGCTAGTGTGCTTTATTCTAAAGTGATTAAACATACACAGAAGGTGGCAACAGCGAAGATATAAAAGATTCACTTGAAGGCTACTGTGTTTCATTTTAAAGTGATTAAATATACAGAAAAGATGGCCACGGCGATGAAATAAGTCATAATAAACAAGGTGCACTTGAAGGCTGCTGTGCTTTAATCTAAGCTGATTAAACATACAGAAATGGTGGCAACAGCGAAGATCTAAAGTCATAATAAATAAGGTGCACTTGAAGGCTACTGTGCTTGATTCTAAAGTGATTAACCAAACAGAATAGAGGAGAATAGTGAAGAAACAAATAGCATAATAAACAAGACACTCTTGAAGGCTAGTGTGCTTTATTCTAAAGTGATTAAACATACACAGAAGGTGGCAACAGCGAAGATATAAAAGGTTCACTTGAAGGCTACTGTGTTTCATTTTAAACTGATTAAATATACAGAAAAGATGGCCACGGCGATGAAATAAAAGTTATAATAAACAAAGTGCACTTGAAGGCTGCTATGCTTTAATCTAAGCTGATTAAACATACAGAAATGGTGGCAACAGCGAAGATATAAAGTCATAATAAATAAGGTGCACTTGAAGGCTACTGTGCTTGATTCTAAAGTGATTAACCAAATAGAATAGAGGAGAATAGCGAAGAAACAAATAGCGTAATAAACAAGACACTCTTGAAGGCTAGTGTGCTTTATCCTAAAGTGATTAAACATACACAGAAGGTGGCAACAGCGAAGATATAAAAGGTTCACTTGAAGGCTACTGTTTCATTTTAAAGTGATTAAATATACAGAAAAGATGGCAACGGCGATGAAATAAAAGTGATAATAAACAAGGTGCACTTGAAGGCTGCTGTGCTTTAATCTAAGCTGATTAAACATACAGAAATGGTGGCAACAGCAAAGATATAAAAGGTTTGCTTGAAGGCTACTGTGCTTTAAATGTAAAGTGTTTAAACATACACAAAAGGTGGCAACAGCGAAGATATAAAGTCATAATAAATAAGGTGCACTTGAAGGCTACTGTGCTTGATTCTAAAGTGATTAACCAAATAGAATAGAGGAGAATAGCGAAGAAACAAATAGCGTAATAAACAAGACACTCTTGAAGGCTAGTGTGCTTTATTCTAAAGTGATTAAACATACACAGAAGGTGGCAACAGCGAAGATATAAAAGGTTCACTTGAAGGCTACTGTTTCATTTTAAAGTGATTAAATATACAGAAAAGATGGCAACGGCGATGAAATAAAAGTGATAATAAACAAGGTGCACTTGAAGGCTGCTGTGCTTTAATCTAAGCTGATTAAACATACAGAAATGGTGGCAACAGCAAAGATATAAAAGGTTTGCTTGAAGGCTACTGTGCTTTAAATCTAAAGTGTTTAAACATACACAAAAGGTGGCAACAGCGAAGATATAAAGTCATAATAAATAAGGTGCACTTGAAGGCTACTGTGCTTGATTCTAAAGTGATTAACCAAATAGAATAGAGGAGAATAGCGAAGAAACAAATAGCGTAATAAACAAGACACTCTTGAAGGCTAGTGTGCTTTATTCTAAAGTGATTAAACATACACAGAAGGTGGCAACAGCGAAGATATAAAAGGTTCACTTGAAGGATACTGTGTTTCATTTTAAAGTGATTATATATACAGAAAAGATGGCCACGGCGATGAAATAAAAGTCATAATAAACAAGGTGCCCTTGAAGGCTGCTGTGCTTTAATCTAAGCTGATTAAACATACAGAAATGGTGGCAACAGCAAAGATATAAAAGGTTTGCTTGAAGGCTACTGTGCTTTAAATCTAAAGTGTTTAAACATACACAAAAGGTGGCAACAGCAAAGATATAAAGTCATAATAAATAAGGTGCACTTGAAGGCTACTGTGCTTGATTCTAAAGTGATTAACCAAACAGAATAGAGGAGAATAGCAAAGAAACAAATAGCATAATAAACAAGACACTCTTGAAGGCTAGTGTGCTTTATTCTAAAGTGATTAAACATACACAGAAGGTGGCAACAGCGAAGATATAAAAGGTTCACTTGAAGGCTACTGTGTTTCATTTTAAAGTGATTAAATATACAGAAAAGATGGCCACAGCGATGAAATAAAAGTCATAATAAACAAGGTGCACTTGAAGGCTGCTGTGCTTTAATCTAAGCTGATTAAACATACAGAAATGGTGGCAACAGCAAAGATATAAAAGGTTTGCTTGAAGGCTACTGTGCTTTAAATCTAAAGTGTTTAAACATACACAAAAGGTGGCAACAGCGAAGATATAAAGTCATAATAAACAAGGTGCACTTGAAGGCTACTGTGCTTTAACATTAACCAAACAGAATAGAGGAGAATAGCGAAGAAACAAATAGCGTAATAAACAAGACACTCTTGAAGGCTAGTGTGCTTTATTCTAAAGTGATTAAACATACACAGAAGGTGGCAACAGCGAAGATATAAAAGGTTCACTTGAAAGTTACTGTGCTTCATTTTAAAGCTATTAAACATACAGGATAGATGGGAATAGCTAAGAAACAAATAGCATAATAACCACGACCCTCTTGAAAGCTAGTGTGCTTCATTCGAAAGTGTTTAAACATACACAAAAGGTGGCAGCATGATGAAATAAAAGTTATAATAAACAAAGTGCACTTGAAGGCTACTGCGCTTTAATCTAAAACGATTAAACATGTAGGAACTATGGCAACAGCGAAGAAATAAAGGTTGTCATATACAAAGTAAAGATGAAGACTACTGTATTTTATTTTAAAGCCATTAACCATACTGAAAGGATGGCAGCATCAATGGAAGAAAAGTCATAATAAACAGGGTTAACCTCAAGTAATAGTTGATTACAATACCATTTTGAAATGATTTGTGTTGCAAAAATCCATTTACAGAAAATAATTATTAACGTCATGAGACCGTTATTTGCATATCGGCCGTGTGTCCTTTTAAGATTTTTCATAATAAAAATATATCCACTTTAAGAACAATTTTTGCCCACAGCCGTTATGAACAACTTCATTTTTTTAAAATCACATACTGCTTAATGGCTGACGGGTATTATAAGTTTTGACAGCCAGCGGCTGTTATCAATGATTTTTCATGTGTTCAGTTAAAATAAAGTACCTAATGGTAAAGAGTTACGAATGTTAATTGCCGTTCTTTCTTGTCTGTATTCTTTTAATAATAATCTTAGTTTCACAATGTTGCTTTTATCAATATACTATTGTCACTGTTTCAGTGGAAATGTCCAGGTTGGCTCTTCGTCTAGAGAACTGGAGCAGCCCAAGCAATGAAAATAAAAATTTGAAAACGGAACTACCGCCTTTCCCAGAATCTCTTCTCTTTGATATGGTGTAAGTACATTCATTTAGTGCATTATTTATTCAACAGTAATATCCCAAGTGCATTAAAATAGCCGATTAAATTTTGACGTTTTCTGTCAGAATGTTTTGTTAAGAAATTTGTCAAGTTAATTTGCCGCTCAACAAGAATCCCGAGTGCGCAGCACGAGGGATTTTGAAGCGGAAAATTTACGAGATATATTTCTTCAGAGCAAAACATTCTGACAGAAAATCGTCAAAATTTATTCAGGCTAGTTTACATGCACGCGGGTTGTTCGGAGTGATTATTTCCTGAATAAAGAGATAAAATTCAGTTGGTGAAGCACCTTTAATAATCATGTTAAAATTATGCACAAGCGATTAAATTTTTGACATAAATTTAACCGCGGTTAAATTTTGACGTTTGAATTTTAGTCATTATTAAACTAACAGAAACCATGGTGATTACGCATTTTTATGGATATGAAGGAAATAATCACTTATAATACCATGAGTAGTCAAAGTTATGTCGACTATTTTTGCGGTGGTGTCACGAATGTCCATTGCGCTTTGGTACGATTAGGACGAGTGTGCTAGCACGAGTCCTAATCCCAAGCGCAATGGACATGAGTAGTAATACCACCGCAAAAATATTCTACTTAACTTTGACTAAGAATGGTATTCGAGGGACTATTTAATGAACCAAACTACTTTTTCAAATTAGTTTTCAGTAAATGTAGCAACAAACTACGCAATTTCTATAGTAACAGAACACTAATATTGACTTTTGCTAATAAAAATCGCAGTTGTTAAAAATAGTCACTTGAATACCTTCTAGGAAGATATATCCACTGATATTTTTTGGATTGGTCAAGAAACGTCAGAATTCTGGATTTTCATTGGTCACTTTTTGACGGATGACAGGTGAATTGAATAGTCTAATTTATATTCAATTAATTAGTAACGTGCAAGCCATGTCCGACGTGAAGACAGGAGTAGGCATGGCTCGTGCATGGGTGCGACTGGCGTTGGAGAAGAAGCAGCTTTCAAAGCATCTGAACACGCTGTTATCCGACCAAGGGCTGCTTCGTAGCCAATACAAACGATCTGCATTCCTACGATGTGAGGAGGAGAAGGAACAATTTCTCTACCACCTGCTCTCTTTGAACGCTGTAGATTACTTTTGCTTTACGAGTACCTATCCCACAACTGTGATAAACTATCGAGTAGTCGTTGTTCCCAGCAGAAAGGGAACTGTGACGTCTGCGAACGTCTGGATCGTTCTTTCGGGCACATTGTCTGAAACCCAAAGAGTACCTGTCCCAAAGTCTGTGCTCAATTTTGAATTCAGAGTAAGCACACATTTTTACTCCATAGGTAGATATTAACAAGTTAAAATATTTTAGCACCAAAATTTGGGAGTCATAACAACACTTCGCATCGGACACGATAACACAGGGCTTTCCGCAAAGTGGATGATTGAATACGTCCTGGTGCGCAATGAAATCACCGGGCATACCTACAAGTAATATTTAATTTCGGTGTGATTTCCCAGTTTATGATACCCTTGTTTAGGTTCCCATGTGGCCGCTGGCTGGGAAAAGGCGTAGATGACGGATCTACAGAAAGGCTGTTGGTTGGAAACCTGCTGCCTCGACAAGTAGAAGGGGAGGAAATCTCAAACTCAAGGACTGGAGGCAGTGGTGTCCACACGTTGCCTCGTTGCAGGTCACCTGGCCCTCCCAGGCCCATTGAGCTCAAGCCGTCTCAAATACAGCATATGTTGGGTAACTACTGATAGTTTGACACGTTGCCCCAAAATGAGTCAAATGTTGCAGGCGATTGCGTCAATAGGATTGTTAAGTGGCATTATCGGCGGGGTTCCGAGAGGCACACGACTTTAACGGCTCTGCTCTGTGGTGACTCGGGATTGGTGCATTGTTTGGAGCTTGTGTTTCTTTTAGGATTCAGGTCAGCTCGTCTCTTCGCCCGCAATCATTATCTTTGGGATTACTTTGGTGAGTTTTCATGTTTGTTTGTATTTTTTAAACGTTTTTACGGTTTAAAACAACAAATATTTATATATAAAAGTTTCATAATTTAAAATTATTTTCAACTCTATAGGGTGTTCAATTCCCTGCAATTTTCAAATATTCTTATAAAGTGCTGTTTTTTAGTGCGAGTTAAAGAACAGTTCGAAGTTGATTTGCTCGAACAGAGTTCTGGGAATCGCAGCTCGAGTCTGGAGCGAAACCATCAGGAAACTGTAGCTGTGTGGCGTTGTTACTGCCATCTGGTGGACGAAATACATGGTGCTAGTCAAGCGTTGGGTAAAGATGGTAAATTGCAGTTATTCATCTGTTTGAGCGTGAGGTATGGCTGGTTTTGCTGTTGTAAATAACAATTGCTTCAGTGAGCTTTTTCAGGGAACATCTGCTACATCGAATGCTCCTACCAATGGCTGTTTGTAGGGCCACCCTAGATATGTACGAAGAAAATTCGTTTCTACGAAACAGAGGCCTGCTGACGTTCTTGAGACAGATCCTATTGCCCTTGGACGAGTTAGACGTGGTTCTTGAAAATTCCGTGACTCATGGCATTTCCTCACCTTCCACGCACATTTGAATGTAAGCTGTCTAGTCTAAAATCTCAAATTTTATTTCGATTACCATTACGATATTAACTTAGGTGCAGTGATATTTAGATTTAATTTTAAGACTAATTTTGCAATAATGTACAAATTCCATAAATAAAATAACGCAAGTTTTTTGATATTAAGAGATATTTATTTAGAGTATTTTTATTGGCTGATTTGATAATTACTGTTAGGGTAGTGACTGTACAGTAGTACGACTTGTTATTTTTGTAATTGTTAGAGTATCTTAGACTATTGTCTTATTCTGTCTTTGTTCCTGTGGTTTGTCAGTTTCTTTGTGATAGCTTTAAGATGCATAGCTCATAGTGATAGTCTGAACAATTTAAACTGATCTTGCCAATTTTTTGCCATTGATTTTTGTTGCTAATTAGTTTTTCTATATATATTGATTACGAAGAATTGTTCTATATATTTTAGTAAATTAGCAAATAACTACTTTGTTGATAGACGACGAATTGTTGTATCGATCCTTTTATGTAAAATAATGTCAGACATTTCCATTTCATATTCAGAAAATGAAAATAGAGTTCGAGACAAATGCCTTTCCAAAAATATATTTCATAAAGTACTTGAAACCTAAAAATCTGGTGAACTGCACAACTAAAGTGTTCATAATAACCAAAGAGTGCATGTATTGTTCAGATAATTTGTATGCATGATGAAAAATATATTTATGTAAATTGTACCTAAGCAAGGTTTGTTTATGTGATGTAATTTTAAAGTGATGTACTTTTTTATTCTGCTGACTGTTATAAATGGCAAAGGAGGTTTTAGGGTGATTGTAAAAGATAGATTTATATAATGTAGATAGAAGTAAAGTTAAAACTGTAATAAAGTTGAACAGCCTACAAAATAATAAATTGTATGTATTTTGTATGTGCCATATAAACTATTGCGTCATTATTTTATTAATTTTTAATTAAATTACACACAGCAGTGGTTTTAATTGTCACTTCAAATGAAATTTGAAAAAAAAGCTTGAACATAAGCGAGTATAAGGTAAGTTAAATTTTAATTTATGTGGTATATGAGCCTAGGTCAAAAATAGTTTGCCCAGCTGTCAATTTTAACTCAGTGATTTCCAAATTACAGCAAAGGTCCAATAAAAGACCTATTCTTCGAAAAAAATATATTACTACAATAAAACATAAACTTTAAGCGTAGATTAGCCTAAAAATAATTTTACATTTGTTAATACCGCGTGTATTAAAATGAATTACATCTAGTATGCTTTGAATTTCCCATAATGCAGTCTAAAATTTTACTTGAAATTGGCAAGACTGTAAGTATATGTCAAATTCGAGGTAAGTAGGTTAGGTTTTGCGTCAATCTGTGTCAAAATCTAACCTGCTAACCTCGAATTTGACATAGACTTACAGTAGTGCCAATTTCAAATAAAATTTTAGACTGCATTATGGGAAATTCAAAGCATACTAGATGTAATTCCTTTTAAGACACCCGGTATTTGCAACTGAGACAATCGCCAGGTACATACAAACATTAGTTATTGGGAAAAGGGCTATGGCAGCGGTTCCCAACCGGTGGATCGCGACCCACTAGTGGGTTGCGGAGGGAACTTAGGTGGGTCGCGACAATAGCTTACAACCATTTACCAAATGCGCTAAAATTCCATATAGCTCCAACCAGGCTCGTCTCACTCCCCCCTTCAGTAGCTTCGCACAATCTGGCAACGTTCACTTCACGGCTCGCGCACAATCAGTGGCGGCGTACGATCTGGCAATGTTCCCTTCCCCACTTTACGAGCCGTACGCCACCCCTAACCAGACACCAGTATTTTTTTTTCAGGAAGACGCTTTGAGCTATCTTGTGACAACGATGAAGAAAATTTATAAAGAGAAAAAGTAATATCCTTCTGGATTGAAGTTAAACAAATGTATCCAGCCCTGTGTGAAAAGGCAGTGAGGTTTTTGATGGTATTTGCCACGAATTACCTGTGTGAGCGTACTTTCTCAACGTTAGCTTATTTAAAAATAAGTAAGTACAGAAACCAACTGGTAGTAGAAAGTGATTTGAGACTGAAAGTATCTTCATTCGACCCTGACGTAGACTCACTTGTTCAGTCAAAACAGTCCCAGAAATCACATTAGTCATAAGTGTATTAAGTTTATAAAAATGGCTATACTTCACTCACATTATTGTAGGTTTTATAATAGTGTAACTTTGTATGACTTACAGTTAGCCCTACAATAACATTTCTTTTTTTTTGCACTGTTGAGTTGCGTTAGTAAATTTTTCCACCTCCACCAACGCCACACAAAATACATAACCTCTCTAGAAAAAAATTATATCATATATGCACATTATATTATATATATATTGAGATGGACCCTTATTTGTTTATTAATTCGCTTTTGGGGTTGTTTATAAAATTAATTTAGACTGATTAAAATATGCTGTCTTGTATTTTTATTTACTTGATCCAAAATAAATGGTAGTATGCCCTTTAAGTATTTTATTTATCTGCAATTTATTATCATAACGCTAGCTCAGTATAACAATTAATTCTATTCCCAGGGGTGAATTTCTAATAGTTTGTAATTTTTACTTTATCTGATGCGCCACTGTACACCTGAATTAGTTCCAATACACAGTAGTTATTGTATGCAATATGTTAAAACCTAGAAAATGGTTCGTATCGTGCAGTCAGCGTTGTTGACTTTAAAATAATCAAAATTGTCAACATTCGCAGAGGTATTTATTCAAATCGTAGCGCTTTGGCGGTTATTATTATCATTTGTTTCAGGCATTAATTTGTTACATGACGTCAGAAGGGACGCCATCTAAATCTCGCAATTGTTACCTGTAAATGCTTATAATTTGAATTGCGCTTTCGCTGCATGCTAGGATATGCTTGAATCTTGATAAGTAAGGTCTGGTCTCGTAGAGTCCGCCCAACGTAAGATAGGGACAGGCACGTCATCATTGCCAGGGTGCGCAGTAGTTTGGCGATTATCCCGATGGGCAATAGTTACTTAGCAACGGCACGTTTTTAAATAGGCGTCCTGTTACCAGGGGGTTTAGTAGTTGATAGGATACGCGATGAGTTCACTTGTATCCGTGTACGCCACTGCCAATTCTTGAGGCGCGTGACCTAACAAAAATCCGCGCAGCCGAACTGTGACGTGCCTGTCCCTATCTTACGTTGAGCGGACTCTATGCACCCAAATTTCCCGATCCTAACACTGATACTTTTATGTTAAAACGGTACCTTAAAATTTGGTGTGTTCTTCGCGATGTTCGTAAAGGGGCCCCAGTTGGTATCTGCCTCTGGAACGGTTTTCTCCGGTGTTTTTGCTGTTGGTCGCTCTCCTGCACTCCTGCGTCGCAGTAGAAATCCTTGGCTTTGAACCCTATTTTTGGCTCGCAATGATCGTCGGAGGTGCTCTCGGTGAAAATGTAATTTTATGTTGCGGAAAATCCCACAAACGTTCCCATATAAACTTCAACACTTGGTCAACACAATGATATACTTTTTAGCTCGAAATATTTTAATTTATTATATAAAAACTTTAGTTGAAGTGGAGCACAAAACTACATGTCAAGCTTAATTCAATTATTCATTTGTGCTCCCTTATTTCCGTTATTAAAAACAAAATCTAATTTATTACTATGGTTACCAAGGCACCGGAAATTGGTTTTGATCAAATTAAATACATTATGGAAATGAATTTGATTACAAATTATATTTACAAATTTCTTATAACTAAAATATTGTCCATTTCTTAATTTTAAAATGTCTCTTTGCGCCACAAACACGTTTTATTAGTTACTCTGCTCTATTTCACTCGCGTTAATTGCACTGATTATTTTATAGAGTTCATTTCTTAATAATTGCTTTTCCCTGTCCTGTCTGCTTTTCACTTGCTTTTTTCATGTCCTTCTGTCTGCTTTTCACAATTGCTATTTCTTACCTTTCTGTCTGCCTTCTAATTTGCTCTTTGCAACGTAAGTATTATTATTTTCTCCTGGCTTCCTATACCTTTTTTAGATTGCTTACAATTTTCCTGCTTAGCTATATTGAAATCTACGCTTTATTGACATGCACTTCGCAAACCTTTTTGTGACTATTCATTTCTTTCGGGTCGGCTATTCATTCTGCACAAACCTAATATTTAATTAATTTGAACGTCAACTTCAACCCTGTGCAAAACAAGCTTTGCCCTTTGCGTTTCTTACTCAATTCATTTATTAATACTGGCATCGCTTTTCCAATGCATTTACTGATTGAAATTTAAGCTTAGTATTGCAGTTACATAAAACACCCCAACTCTGTGCTTATTGACTTGCTTCTTAAGTTGTACTGCTAGCAGAATCGGGTCGTGGACCTAAGACCATCACAATATATACATACTAAAAGTGGGTCGCGAAAATGTGTCTACAACCAAATGTGGGTCGCCACTCAAAAAAGGTTGGAAACCGCTGGGCTATAGGTAGTATGTGGGGGCTCAAACCGGAACTGACCCTCTGGCTGTACAAAACCGTGGTGCAACCAATAATTTCATATGGAATAATCGCCTGGTGGACCAAAATAAAACGAGCAACTGCGATCCACAAAATCAGCAGACTACAATACCTAGCTCAGGACAAGCACTGAATGCTATCTTAAATCTGCCACCTCTGCACATCTTCCTGGAAGGTGAAGCCAGAATGGCAGCCTACAGATTACAAAGTACTGGTCACTGGATGACCACAGCTAGGACATGGCAAGATCATGCCACACATCAACAACCCAATATTTGAAATGTGCTCTAATCTTATTATCAAAACCTATGACCGTACACACAAGTTGGGATCCGGACCAACTACTAACCCCAACAAATAAGAACACCATTTCTTACACTAATGGATCTAACTTTGAAAAGGGTACAGGCTCCGGTGTGTACAGTATCAATCCTAGAACCAACGAAAAAGTCAGTCTAGGAAAGTTATATAACATCTTTCAGGCTGAAGTACAAGCTATTAACGTATGCGCAAACATCAGCATAGAAAGAAACTGCGCAATCAAGACATACACATTCTCTCAGACAGTCAGGCAGCACAGTATTTCATCGAGACTGGTCAAGGAATGCAAATTCAAACTTCAGACGTTGAACTAGGGAAACACAGTAAAATTATGCTGGATTCTAGGTCACCAAGGTATTGAAGGAAACGAAAAAGCGGACAAGCTTGCAAAAGAAGCAGCCCCTAATGCAATGATCAGTTCAGAACCTGGTCTAAGCATACAGAAAAACCAAGCCCGCTCAACCATCAATGAATGGGTCAATACCGCACACCAACTAAGATGGAGAAATTACAATCAAGCAACACACTGCAAAAGATTATTAAAAACCCCGAATTCACAAACCACCAAAACCCTGTTGAGACAGAACAGAACTCGAATCAAGCAAGTAGTCAGTCTACTAACAGGCACTGGAGCATTCAGAGAATTTATGCACAGGATCAATATCTATAGAGACGAACCTGTTTACAGACTATGCCAAAAGGATGATGAAACAGCCTATCATATCCTCTTTGAATGCCCAGAATTAGAGCGTAAAAGACACCAACTCGATTGGAGCTTTAACTTTATTGACAAACGCAAGCTAGTAGGGGACATTGCAAGTCTAGTAAAAGATACGGATGTCGGCCTACTAACCTGAAATCTCCCGACAGTAGAAAAAGCCGAAAGGGTTGACGTGCGTGTGCCAGCAAAAGGCAGTCGTGGAACCTAATCTAATATTTGCAATATGTTAATCATAAAAGGTCAGTTTGTGCCTTGGTTACATATTCAAAATGTGGAGGAAGGTAAATGTGGTCTTTAAATCCAAAGGAGGATATCCATTTCAAGGCGTATAGGCCCATAAGCGTCATATCATTCTTGCTAAAAGGAATGGAGAAGGTACTTGAACGGTAGGTACCCAAACCGACCACTTCACTTCAACCAGCATGCCTATCAAAAGGCGAAATCTACTGTAACGGCTCTTCACAGTCTTTTATATGGGCTGGAGAAGACCTTCATGGCAAAAGTAATAGCTCTCTATGCCTTCCAGGATCTTAAGGGTGCCTTTGATAACACCTCCTTCAAATGCATAGAAAGAGCTCCGATTATCAAATGGATTAAAGGTACGCTCGAAAGCTGTAAGGACAATTCTTCAAAATTAGTACGTTCCTGTTTTTCCGCGATGCTGATGAGTGGAAGAGAGAACGCAGTTAAGTCGCGCCTGCGTGGTCTCAGTTAGTTTTTAGGATCGTAGCGCCCCCCGGCTGGTCTTGTTTTGCGTGGCCGGGATGCCCTTCGAAGACGCTGTAATTCCGCTTCCAGTTGAAGTATTTACCGGTGTGCTTTTCGGTCGATCAGACATCGTAAAGTGAATGTTTCGAGTAACAAGGACTTTTCCCCGCCGTTTGTGTTTGAAATTGCACGTGTTGGAACTGTCGTTCCGGGTTGTTGCTTAGTGTCGTTGGGTACCGCATTTAATCGTTGTAAGCTTGGAAAATTCTTGTTTATTATGAAGTGGACGGATTATTGTCGTGGGAATTCCGGTAATAAGCTTACTTGTGCATATCGAAGTTCCGTCCCGCCCGTTTCGAAATCTGCCTTAACGCCACGGACCGCTTCAACCCGCAGCTTGCCGTTGCGTTGTGCAGTTGCTTCAGGCATTTTAGGGCAGTTTGTATGGGAGAACGACCACCTAAAGCTCTGCGTCGAACGCAGCCAACTAACCTCCTTCAGGTACCATTTTTTCATTGGTCTGTGTGTCTGTTTGTCTGTGTATCTGTCTGTCTGTCTGTGTGTCTGTCTGTCTGTGTGTCTGCCTGTGAACATAATATCTCAAAAACGAAGAGGTATCGCATTGAAACTTCATATATAAGTTTTATGTACTATATAGATGCGACAGCAAGCTTTTCAAGAAAATCGCATAACCAGAAGTAGGGGTTTACTCTTGTAATTTTTCAGTTTTTTTTCGATTTTTTAAAAAACGGATCTAACGTTTTTTTTTAAAAATTCACGTTTTTATTACATTTTTAATGTGTATTCATGTGAGATAGGTGATTTTCCAGTTGAATACTTCTAAAACGGGTTTCTTTTGTTTTTTTTCCATTTTTTTATTAACTCCTATGTTAAATAGAACACCCGGTATATTATTACATTTTTGAATTTAGCTGAAAACTCTAGAGAAAATTTGCCTCTTCAACTAACGCTGTAGTTTGTAGTTTTCGTAGAATTTGTAATTTTTTGAAAATGTTTGACAAATGCTTAAAAATTTAAAATCAGTTTTTTGGCTAATTATAAGCTCACTATAAAAGGAAGTTGTGTGCGTGTAGCACACCAGCATTTATTGTTAAAACTGTTAGTTGCTAATTTGCCAAATTTAATAAATTTCTGTCATATTTTCTTGTTACTGCTTAACTTGAAGTTGCGGCAGTTTCGTTTTTGAACCACATTATGTGCTTGCTGTCAAGTATTCTTGCTATTGAGTCAGTATTTTGGATTATTTAATGTGTAATAACATTTGTGAGTCATGCCATTCAGTTGTCAAGTTTACCGCTTTTAATTAATTTAAGAAGTGACGCAATTTAACCTAACCCTCACTAACCCATGTGGGTGTCGTTTTCTTTTATTCTAAACCCTTGTTCATTGTCATTTACCTATTTTATTATTTTAATAGGGTTTATTGTTAAGTACTTACGTTTTTCATTTGTTGTTTACGATATTTGTATGCGTTTTGTGTGTACTTTTCTGTTGTAAAAGAAGTTCAGCAGCTGCGCCAATGAGTTATTTTTGCAATGCAAGTCAGTATTGTACGTGAATCGTCGACCAAACTCTGCCAAGCTAGAAGTAGAAAGATGAATCACTTACTTCCACATTCAAGAGTGCGTTCATCTGTGTTGTTGATTTTGTTTTCCCGATTTAGCCCGGTCGTGGCGCATCAATTATTGAACATCTTTTACCTGAGCGCAACCTAACTCAAAGGTAGTAAAGAACCAGCCCTCTCGACTGAGTTCTTCTAGTTGGCGCAACCTTTGTTATCCTACATCGTAACGGAGTAGGGCCGCGTATTCTACGTTTATTTCCCGTTTATGTCGTTAAAAGTGTTTCGTGTGGTAACAAAATCGGAAAATTACCGCAAGGCTGAGAGGAGAAACAGCTACTATAATGGCCCCTAGGGACTGCCGCCAAGGAAGCGTATTATCGCCTCTACTGTGGTCATTGGTGGTGGACGATCTGCTCAACCTGCTCACACAACACAGCTTTGAAATACAAGGGTATACAGATGACCTAGTAGTAGTAGTACGTAGGAAATTTGACGCAGTGGTGTCACACCGTATGCATATGGCCCTTGATACCATCCAGAGTTGGTGTCAAGAACAAAGCTTAAGCATAAATCCAAACAAAACGGTCATTGTCTCCTTTACTAGGCGAAGGAAGCTAAATTTAAAAGCTCCCGCGCTAGAAGGATCGAGCAATGAAGTTACACTACACCAGAAGTTGATGTGAAACTTACATATTGCAAAACTGCAAAAGAATGCAGTATTAGCAACTCTGGCATGCTGCAGGCTTGTTGGAAGAAACTGGGTCTAAATCCACAACTGATCCACTGGTCATGTGGCTATAATAATTAATAAGACTCAGAATTACCTATGCATCGGTGGTCTGGTGGCCAAAAACCAGGCAAACCACTACTCAGCTATAGCTAGAGAAGATACAATATCTCACCTGTTGTTACCGTTACGGCGACTAAAAAGAAGCAAGCAAAGGCCAACGGCTTCTCAGCCGGAGCTGGTCGTGGGTAAAACAAAAGACTTATAAGTTTTAGCTGAAAAATAAAAATATGGGCGCCAAGTAGCTAGTAACCCAGCACTTTGCTAAACAAAAGATACACTACGGAAGGTACTACTAACCAAACCTGAAAATATAAAAGGTAACGGCAAAGGCAAGATCAAGGTAGTATAATTACGGCCAACAGAAATACAATGGACCATTAAAATATACACACAAAATATACGACTACCGAATCACATCACAAAATCTCAATAGGGAGATCATATCACAGTTCAATAAATATCAGGGGTGGCTTGAGGCTAAACTCACCACAATATGTATATACTGCTAATTAACAGTATTAAAAAAAAATTACAAGATTGATATTAAATTTGGCCAAATGCATTACTAAATAAGCACTTAAAAAGAGCTCGAAAGCATCGTGGCTCCGGCGTAATGATTAAATTGAAAGGTAAATTTAGTAGGTAGGTTGAATTTAACTGAACACCCTGTATGCAAGGTTCCTCTCGTAATTAAATAATGATCAAATCAGATTAGCGTCGCCGCGGGACCGACAAGATCTTGCGATGGTACCACGAAGCGATTTCGCGAACAATGCAATGTACTCTGCATTAAAACAGCCGAGGTGCGAGCATTAACAATAATTGCTTGCAAAGCTGGGCAAGTAGTCTAATTCAACGGTGTAATAAATAACACTTAAAATCTGAAAGGATTAACCTTCGTGCACTTGGCTTCACAATGCGAATATAATACCGTTACACAATATTCCGCACACGGCGGTACAAAACAACTCCGGTAAAATTTAGCCCGAATCCGCTTTCGCCTAAGTGACCTAATCGGCTATTTACTGTACAAAAGAACTACCGCTAAAACTGATTGGCTGAAGGCAAAATCAATCATATTCATGCAGATGAGTTCATAGCTTTAAAAACACACATTATAACAAACGCAAGTCTATCGAGCAACTTGCAGCGTTGCCACGCAAACGGCCCAAGGGGGCACCTGATTCCCGAGAGTTCGAAACGGAAATATTAAACTGACAGACCTTTGGCAGTAGACTTCTCTTCCGCTGCAGATGTTAAAAACAGGGGAGGCCTAAGGACTACGAGGAGGCCAAGCCATCACCAGGTAACTGAGGGGGGGGGGGCACAGTCAGCGAAACTCGTCACCAGGCTGGTGGCTACGTTTAGCTCGGTAGCCTCGCTTCCAACGAGGGAAATTCGACAGGCATGCTACCGTCGAGTAAAAGCTGAAAGGCAAATAGCCATGGAGACACACCGAATAAGTCCAAATAAATTCACCTACCCGTTTCAGGTTTCTACGGCTGTTCAACGCCAAAGTGAAAACATGTGCCTTGCTAGAGCGGAATCCCCAAACAATATTCGGGCTGGAATTCGCCAAAAATGCAACTCACAAAGCCCAATTCCGAACTTCCATGGAGTTCAGGGCACAAAACGGCACAATTCCAAATTAGGATGCTAACGAAAAATCCTGGTTAAGGTACGCCATCAAAACGTAAATTTCGAAGCACCTAGCTCTTGCAGCACAGGATGGCGGAATGACAAGATGGTTTCCAAAAACTGATAAGCCAAAAATCCAATTTTGGGAGAAAGGAAAAATGTAACTTGAAATGCATGAGGTGAAGCCTACACTGCAGGGGCATTTGGACCCATAATATCGACCGAATGGCTTACTTAGCTTGCAATAAAACTGTCAGACGATCTGAATGCTCAAAGATAATGCAGGGAAAATCATACCTGAAGAAAGACATGGTAAAAAGTTAATTTTAACCGAGATTAGGGCAAATAATTAGGCGAATAGCTAAAAATGAATTTTGAACCGTAACACTGTCTGAGTATAACAGGTGCTAAGAGCACCTGTCCAACTGCAACTATGGAAGCCCTACACCTTCAGGTACAAAAGGAGGCAATATCCCATGCGCTCGCGCTTGCAAGGACAAATAAATTTCAGTCAGGTAACCTGACAGGCCACTTAGAAATTCTTTGTCAAGTAGAACGAACGGCCTACACCGTTTCGGATTTTATGTCAATAAAATACAACTTTGACCAATCTTTTAGAGTGATCATCCCGAAACGGGAAGTATGGTCCTCAGGAGGGCCATCCTTTAAAAGAGGATCTCTTCGATGGTACGCAGATGATTCGAAGATGGTAGGGAAAGAGGGGGACCCCCAGGGGTTAGAACCACCATCTTCCAAGCTGAAGTTTATGCTATAAACCTCTGCACCATAATAACCTTTAGAAAGGGGTACAATAATGCAACAATTGATATTGTCACATACAGCCAGGCAGCAATAAAGACCTTAGCAGCCTACGCGTGCGAGTCCAAGCTTGTCTGGGAGTGCCTGGATAATCTCAAGCAACTGGCAAACAAAAACCAAGTCACGTTATTGTGTATGCCAGGGCATGAGGGCATACCAGGCAACGAAAGGGCTTATTAACTCGCTAGACGAGGTGCAATGATGCCATTCACCGGACCTGAACCCTGTTGTGGAATACAGAAAAGCCACATAAAACATGAGGAGGAGAAGATGAAATCCTCGTACTGGGGAAACACACCAGTACAACGCCAGACAAAGCAGTTCATAACTGTTTCGCAAAATAAAGCAAAAATTGCTTTGTCTCTCAGTAAGATGGAATTAAAAATGATCACTGGCCTTCTAACAGGCTACACCTCATTAAAATACCATATTTTCAAGAGATTGGTAAGGCTCAGGACCAAACTTGCCGAGTATGCATTATACAATGATGCAGCGAAAATGGCAGAACATATTCTATGTGTATGTAATGCTCCCTGTCGACGTAAGCACAACATCTTCGGAAAGGCAACCATGACGTCTAACGAAATAAAGAAATTAAAACTCAGAGATATCTTGAGGTTTATTAATAGCCGACAACTTCAACTAAGTAAAGTAAGGGCTCATAAGTTACAAAGGAACCGATAGGGTCACAGTGACGAAAGACATTTGAAGGCCAAAGCCCTCTACCACTATTACTATTATTATTATTATTATTAGTTTATTATATTATTCACTAAGCAAAAGAAAAGCCGTTGCTTACCAATTTACAAAAACGCAACTGTTTAAAATATGCTAAATCGCACAAAAAGTTGAACTTTACTACAATGGCATATGGTGATTTGGAGTGGAGTCCAAATTTGATGTATGCGTAGGGGTATTACGTATTATGTATTACGTACATAAGCGTAAACATGCCATATCGACTGAGTCAAGTTTCCAGCATCAGTCATAGCCTGAGGCTGTGCTAATCTGCTTGAAGGGGACCTTGTTTTCCAGCAGGATGGTGCTCCATGCCATACGGCAAAAACAGTAAAGATCTGGTTTGAAGAACATCAAACTCATACTTTACTATGGACTTCAAGCAGTCCGGACTTCTCACCAAACCAGTCTCTGTGGCGTAAAATGAAAAAGAAACTGCGTAAAAACCTAGCACACACAGTAGCTCACCTTAAAACAAAGTTACAACCAATAGGTGATAATATACAACCGCATGAATGCTCAGAACTCGTGAACACAATGCCTGATAAAATTAAAGCCGCTGCGACCAATAATCGATATTACAGCTAGGGAAATTGGTGCTTAGTAGTAGCTCTAACGTTTCTCTGATACTCTCAGTAGAGTCCATCTGCCTTCTGCCGATGACCAGTGTCATTAGTATGGTCTTTTGCAAGGACTTTTTGTAGGCGTTCTGCTGTTGGGATATCTTGTATCCCTTCACAGAAGCTACGCCGTGTCCTTCTTTTCAACCTCCCAACTTCTAAGTTATATTTTGTGAGCACCTCTCTGTATTGGTCCCATGCCTCTTGGTGTTTCTGATTTTTGGTTTTATTAGATAGCCTTCTTGTTTCAGAGTGTAATGTACCTATCTAGTTCCCTTTCCAGCTTTTAATAGGGCAGCTTGCTTCATACGTTTTATGTATATGGTTATGTAGATGTGTTGAGGATGTTTCCAGATCATTTACTGTATCTACCTCGATGTTAAGTTCACCCACTTCAGATCTGATCTGCCCCTCATAGAGGCACCACACTGTTAGCTTTGGGATTCTTACTACTTCGTTTTATTTACCCGTAACGTTTAAGTCGAATCTCATTTGTCTATGATCAGAATATAATAAACTAAGAATAATTTCTAACAGCAAAATCACATGAAAAAATTACCTTATAAAACTTGTAGTCTAATTTTCCAACTGATCTTTTGGTAGTCGAAAAAGAAATGTGTTTTTTAATAATGTGTCGCATAATGCAGAGTTCTCGGGTATTTGATTGTCGATTGCTTTGACAACTCTTCTCAAAGTTCGTGCATCGGCATTAGACATTTTTGATGGACGATAAATTTTTCTCCTTTTTTTAAACAAATTAATGTCTTGCACTCGACCGCGTAAACAAATGGAAAATCGAAATTTTTCATGCAGAAATTCCATTCTTATGGGCATTAATAGGATTTATCTTTTCTTTTGTCAAGCGTTCCATCATTAAACAGCTGCTATGATCAAATTTTATATGCCGCCGAACTATTATGAAGCGGTAATTATAATCTGCTTTTTGAGAATAATTTTCTAAATATTAGTATTGCAATAATTTTTTCTGTAAATAACAGTTAAAAGCTCAGGTTTCGTGAATATATTCATATTTTAAAAGAAACAAAAGTTTATTGACTAGTTCTTAAAGTATGATAAATAGTCCAATTAATAAAATTAACCCGGCCGAAAAATAAAACATCCCTGGGAAGCATATAAACATTCTTTACGGACCTAGGGCAATGGCAACAAATGATGTCCTGTTATTGGTTAATGGCTGCTGGCCTTGTGCTGTATTATATTTAGTTGCGTGATTTTATACGCAGCTCATGTAATTATTTTAGTAGGTAATTGTTACTTGATACGTCCATTCATTTGCTTGTAGCAATATCGAAATCATAGGAGCTAGAGAATGTAGGTAGTTTATCTTAAAATTATGGAATTCCTAAAGGCCTGTGTTACGAAATGGTTTTAATAGAGTATATTGAAGTTTTTAAATAACATAAAAAATTATAATACATTAAAGTTAAATCAGGTTATTTTTAATATTGTCATAAATATATATTTGTATAGTTTGGTAGTTTTCTATATTTCGAGTTTCAAGTTATAATTTTCTGTAATTTGCAATCGTAACTGGAGAGGGATTGGATTCCCAGATTAGAGAAAAGAGTGTATGTAAAATTTTATCTTCGAATTGGAAGTTAAAATTGTCACCAACAGAAAATACCGAAGGTGATCAAGCTGCAAAAACGTTTTTGGAAATTAATCATTCTTCTTGTATTACGTGTTTGGTTAACAGTGCATGTCGATATTGATAAAACAAATTTGAAATAAGAGGTGTAAACAGAAAATCCCAATCAGTCTGTACAGCGTATTTCACTTTTCACCTTCACACCACTCTACCTATCTTCTGATTAATATAAAATTTTGTTGAATTATTTTATCCATGAAAGGGATTATTAAATTTGTACATTAAAAAAAATAATGTAGACCCGTAATACGAAATATTTAAAATCATAGTTGATCTAATTTTATCGAAAAAAGTTCTTAAAAGTTGTCCAGAATTTCATTCTGACATGTATCATACAACAAGAATAATATAAAGGAAATAAATAAATTATACCTATTGTTATGCACACATTTTAATTTCTATTTGTACCTATCAAATACGTAAAATTCGCCAAAAATAGTGTATGTTGTAGAAATACCCCAAGTCAGTTGATATTGGAATGTGCCATTCTTAGTTACTACTTTCTTGTGTATTCTTGTATGTTAAAAATAATCGCAAATATTTTAATATTTAGAACTTACCACACTTAAGGGAAGTTGTCGCTAGAAGCAGGAACATTTTTTTGCCGCCCCAAGTACACACATTTTGTATCCTTCGCGGAATGAAAGAAAGCAATCTTTCTAATATTTAGATTTTTATCGAAAAACAAACACACTGGAACAAACATGACACCCATAATTATAAAAGACAAACTTAGGGTAGTTATTTTTAAACCGAAACTTAAAAATGAAAGAGATATTAGAACACATTTAACATGATAAATATAGGGTCCAGCAACTGGTATGACCTATTTTCCAAGACCTGTCCTAAGGATAAAAAGTAATGGATTGAAACAAATTTGAGATGAATATCAACTTTATTATGTGCAATTTTAGTTCCTAAGAATTACTTCATTTAAATGGCCTCCCAGAGCCTCGATGCAGTACTGCAATCTTTGTCTAACACTCTAACGTTTTGCATCACTCTTCTCAGCAATTCTGGTCCAATACTCTCTATTTCTTCTGAAATACTCATTTTAAGGCCTTGTATTGTTTGAGGACGCTTCTCGTAGACCTTTTGCTTCAGATATTCCCACAAAAAGAAATCAGCAACCGTCAAATCGGGGAAATTGGACCGCCATGATATGTTACCAAACCTCAAAATCCACTGTGTTCACAAATGATTGACTTCGTATAAAGCTTTTTTCGTTGACCGCTTATTAATTTCAATATTAATGAATTATTTTTCCTAAAAAAGGATGGATTAATAGACGTCATTAATACACTGTTTTTGATTAATACACTCTTTTTCATTAATTAACTGTTTTTTAAAAAAGGATGTATTAATAGAGCCATTAATACACTGTTTTTGATTAATACACTCTTTTTCATTAATTAAATGTTTTTTGATTTTGACGTTTTGATGATATTTTCCATGGAGGATAGTTGTATTAATCAAATTAGAGTACTTGCTATAATTATTTTATATTAATATTCACAACAAAATTAGTAATACTGCAATTTTACAAATTTTTTCACCACAAAAAAATATTTTGTGGTCAACGAAAAAATTTTGTAATCAACTCGTTTGTTAATGGGCGATTAATAATCTCAACTATTAAAGGCACTCACTCGCTGTCGCTCGTTCGTGCTTTAAACAGTTTCGATTATTAATCGCCTGCATTAACACACTTGTTGGTTAAATAACTATTAACCACGTATACGCGTTGGTTAATTGGAAAATTATCCATGATCTATTAAACTACATAAATTAGCGCACACAAATCTGACAATAGAAATGCCAATAACAAAATAATGTTTTCGTAACAGCCTCCTAAAAATAGGTCATACCAGTTGCTGGACCCGTTAGATAAATTTAAGAAATGAATTCGTAAACATTGGAACAACCCGTAAAAAATTGAGTTTATAATTAATAAACCTTATAGATTTGAAGTTGTCAGGAGGAAGAATAAATCAAAGCCGCCCCTGTATAAATTACATTTGTTGCGAACGCAAAAGTTCATTTGCTAAGAACGAAAAGACTACATCGTTATAATTCACGAAGCGGTTGAATTACATCCGGTGTTAATTAACCAAAAGCTTTCTCAGAATAAAGAAGTGCCGAATTGGCAGGTAGTGCAAAACCGCGTGGGATATGCAGAATTTGCATCCCAGAGCGCGCGAGTTCTAATTCAAAAATGCTATCTTGCAAAACGGGAGAGTACGAAAGACATTCGTTTTTGTCCCGATAGAAAATTACCTTTTGGGGAACGCGAACCGCGAGGGCAGTTCGCGGGTCCCGGTCTCGTGGAATAAATTAACCCGTCGATAACATGTTTCGGTGAAACTTTGAACTAAGTCCTAATTGCAATTTTTTGATCTAAACCTTCAGTGTTGTGTAGTGCCCAACAATAAGAAAATCCAGATATTCAAGGGGACCATTGGACTCCCATCCATTTTAGCCAAACTCAATTTAAATTATAACTAAACATCGGTCGCGCCGTTTAAACTAAATAATAATCAAATCGAGGGGAAGTAGCCAACGCAGGAGAAATAGGTCAGACGTAATTGTTGTTATTTTATAATAACCAACTCAAAGGGCCGCCGCTAGATCTATTCTATTCCTTCCAAAACAATTTTAATGTCATAAACTTTAAGCGTAATTCTGAGCAATTATATTTACGAAACTATAGCAACTTAAGCATATAGCCGCTTGGGAGAATAACCAGTGTAATTGGGCAAAATTGATAGTTGTTTTCCAATATAGTGTTATAATATTCTTTGGCGTTTTATTTTATTAAAAGTAGGCTTTACAACCCCTAAATTAAGAGCAGGGTTCAGCGATTGAGTTATCCTCCGAAGAAGCGAAACTTGTGGTCTAAGAGGGAAAACTACCCCTAAGACCAACATAAGGGTTGCAGCCCCTAACCTAAGGGTTGCAATACTTTACAGCATTTTGTAGTTGCTGTTAAAGTGTTAATAACGAAATAAATCAAATTCATGGTCGCTCACGTAAGAAGTATTACTGCAATTACTATCGGATGCAGTCGGAGATGTTTCCAGTCGGTGGTAGTGTACGTCGGCGGTTATTTCAGTTAGATGTAAATCCACGTCGGTGGCATTTCATATATTTGTCACAGCGTTTTTGAAGTCGGTAGTAAACCTAGTCGGTGGCAGTTGCAGTAATCAGCGTTACTAATTTTTTATTTTGTGATTTTCTAACCTATATTTACGTCGCTACAGTGTTACTAAACCTTGCCAAATTTTACAGGTTTAAAATTTTTAAGCCAACATTAAAAAAAATCCTTTTGGAAATCTTTAATAACTTTACTTCTCACTAATTTATTATTTGCTGTTTATATCTGTGATACAAGGTGTATAAAGCGTAATGATTACGCCCACTAACTATGAGAAGGCATAATGAGCCGGCGTTATCATTACGCCCGCCTTTTACGGCCTGGGCGTTATGGACTGCTTTTCAATTTATTTACGTATTGAAAGTGGAAAATAAAACGTTGTATGCACGAGCATACCTTAATATTTATAGTCATAGGGCATAAACATCTTCATTCTGCCATTGGCACATAATTAACTATCATTAACCTGTTTAAATGGAACTATTGTGCAGTTTCCGAATCGACTTCTGTAATTTCTGGAGTTTCCAAGAATGTGGAAATTTCTCTTAGCCCTTAAATGACTTGAAATTTCTCTAGAAAAGGAAAATTTTCCTATTATTGATATCGCTGGTGGCAATCCACATCGGTGGTAGTCCGTTCTCACCGTCCATTGGGATTATCGAACCACCCATAGGCCATAAGCGTAATGTTCTAAGGCGATTGTCGTTTTTACCCAAAATTTGCCGCCGCTAGAAGCGATCGCTTCTTCTTCTTTATTACTAATACGGCGCGACGCTGCAATTACTAGCTCTACATAGATTGATATTTGTTAAGATTTTATAAACGAAAACGAACAGTATCCTGTATACGAGAAATCAAAATAATTTATAAAAGTGTGCGATTAACATGCACTAAGATGAAAAGATATATATATAAAAGACGAAAAGCAGAAGAGATAACTTCAATAGTCACTGAAGCAATGTTGTTTCTTCGATGAACTGTGAAGAATTTTAATTTAAAATATACTAGTAATTGGTACCATTTGATTTTGTGTTTGGTTGATTTAAATTCATATTTAGTTTCAGATTTCTCTTTCTTCTTTTGGTTATTATTTCTGTTGCAGCTGGCCTGCCAGCAGACAGACGTTTACTTCCTCTTGTCGCTAGTACGCTTGTAGAACCTGAAGAACAAGAGATCCGCCTGTGATAGACCAGTACACTTGACGTTTATAGACCTGCATAAGGCATACGACACGATTCCATTAACTAAGATATGAAACTGCATGATTCGAAATGGTGTCAATATGACTTGAAGCTGTACTAGTAGCATTAAAATGGGGAGAAACATAGCTCCGACATCGTTCAAAATGTATCTTAACGAAGCACAACGTCAAGATGGGTAAGAAAGTGCCGAAACATGTGGTTACAGATAGGATAGGACCTGCTCTATAGTTTATTCTTCCCAAATGACCAGGTGGTGATAACAACTGATCAAGATGACTCCAAGTACATGTTAGAAAAACTGCAGGAAGAATATAGAAACTGGGGTCTAGAAATTAGTATCAACAAAACTGAACACCTGGTCAAGGAAAGAAAGGTCAAGATATTTACTTAGGTACTGATCGAATAAAAAATTGCCAGAAATTCAAATATTTCGATGTTACCCTATCACAAGAACCCCCAAGTAATGAGGACATTACCAATAAAATCGAACAAGGAAAACGGGTTATTAAACAATTAAACTCTAATCTCTGGAGTTCAAAAATAACATGAGATACAAAAACTACCATCTATAAGGCAATCGTTGAAAGTATCAGTACTTACGGTGCAGAAACATGGGTACTTAGTAAACGTCACAAAGCAAGACTTACTGCCATGGACATGGACTTTTGGCGCCATAGTTGCAGCATATCGAGACTCCAACACATTCGGAATGAAGATATAAGACACTGAATGGAAGTAGAAGGGACCCTTTTAGATACTGGGGAAAGGAAACAGTTGGTGTGGTATGAGCACTTGCAGAGAATGGATGGAAGACGATGGCCAAAAAGAGTATTCACTTGGACTCCCCTCGAAAGAAGGAAACGTGGGAAACCTAGGAGACAATGGATAAGTGAAATAAAGGAGGCGATGGAGGTCAGAGAACTTCATGACGAAGACTGGTACTATAGAAAAGCTTGGTGAATAGGAAGCGGAAAACGGCGAGTGACGTAAACAACCCGTGCATATATTGTGATAAAATGGATCTATAAGCTCCACGTTTTGGGCTAATAAATGTAATGATTGCTCGGCTCCTACTATCTGGTGCATATTAAATGTAATGATTACCTGTTTGTTAATTCTAAATAAAATTCAATAAGTTAAATTGTGGCTGCTGAAAAGCGAAATGTAATAAATGATTACACAAATAAATGGTTGTATGCCCCTTTTATATTTTATCTAATCTGCAAAACTGATTTGATTAACTACAAGGCAAGCATGAAACTCAAATATCATTAGGTTGGGTTCATAAACGGACTTTATTTTATTCCTAAACTCAGTAGTTAGAATGCGCGGTTCTTGGTAGATCAAAAAATTCTTGATTTGACAAATGACACAAAATGTCGCTAGTGGTGACAGCGTATTTAAATGTTTTAAAAGTGAAATTACTGTGAGAAACGCGTCAGGTAATTATTCAAATTTTCGCGCTTGCAACAATTAGCACTGTTTTGTTTCAGTGATGACGAAGGAACACCTCAACTTGCTTGTTTCGTGACGTACAAGGGACTCCAAAACGTGCATTTGTTTTTGTTCGCTTGGGTTCACAGCCGAATTCGCACAATCCACCAACGCTACTCGATTTTTGGAAAAACCGAAGCAAATGGGGCCTCGGGAAAACGCTAAGCCACTCCGGAAAGGTTTGACTTCGGATTTTAATGCGTTTCCGACACTCCACACTTAAATTTGCAGGCTTTATCGTACCTCCTGTCCGTGACGTTCTTCCAATCCTCCCCGACGTAATGCAGTGCAGGCGTCTAGCTCTGGATTGTTACTTTTGCCGAGAACGACTATCGGAAACGCCAGCTGAACGGCAGCCGATGTCCTCGGAGAAGCGATTGGAGAATTTTATATTTTAGTGTTGCGGAAACCTTCACAAACACTGTCACATGTACTCTAAGATGGGCACAATAAAAGGCAATTCTTTTTTACTCGTAATATGCTCGTTTAATGGTATAAAAATATGTTTAAAAGGGGAGCCCAAATCTAACAAACTTCACATAAAAATTAATTCAATTGTTCCCCTTGTTTTTTCAACAAAACAGCATCAGATTCTTAAAACTAAATTATTATCTTTAATCTTATAACTAAATCGTTCGGTAGCGTTGCGCACACAAACGTTATTTTTATTATGGCATTGCTCTGCTTTGCACTATTACAATTTATCTTTAAATGCACTGTTTTTTTTAAGTTCACCATGTTCGGGTCATTATCTTTTCTCTTCTGTTGCCTTCTAGAATTGCTCTTTTGCAATATTTCTATTATATTATCCAGCTTAATTTACCTTTCTGCTTTGCTTACCAATTTCACCATCTTTTGCTTTTGACTTAACAAACTACGCTACTTTTATAATGCAGCCAACAACCTTTTGTGTCAAATACATTTTATAGATTGTCTGGCTTTACATGAGCACAAACCTTATTCGAATTATATTAATTTAGTCACAAGCGAATCTAAACCCTTTGAAATTTGCTTTGTCTTTGTGGACCTTTCTCCAACTAATTTAATCTTTCTCGCATCTCATTATCAATGCATTTACTGTTTTACTATAGTTTTAAAATTTGCAATTACATAAAACATTCCAACTCTGTGCTTATTGAATCGGTCAATTATCTTGCACTGCAAACAGAGCCAAGTCGTGGGCCTTATACCATCTCAATATATAACCCGGCTGAACTATCAAGGGCCTGGGCTCATAGTACATGATTTCCTAGATAAGTAATGATTGTGTTACAATAGCTAAATTGTAACAATAAACAAAGTTTGTTGTAACTTGTAAATATTCTAAATAACTACCTTAACCGAATGCTAGAGAGGGGTCGTGGTCATAAAGAATGTGTAAAAAACTTATCCAGTTATAAATAGTAGTATTAATAGTTATGGGCGCCAGGTTCAATATCTTACCGTGATACATTATGCTAAACCGTACGGAGTAGTTGAGCTGCAATGCAAACAAACGAAAACTTCAGTGTAAACTCCGGACGCATACAAAGGAATGAATTCTATGAGGTAGAACAGATGGTTGTTTACCGGTAGTAACGTTACAGAAAATAGTTAAATCAGGAAACTGATGACAAAAATAAATAAATCTTTATTATGGAAAGAAAACATACATTATGCAAAAGGTACGAACTCGGCTACGCCGTTCTACCTAATAATATATATATATTGTGCATATGTTCACTTAAAACTAGTGAGAAATTAAGATTAACAACGAACAAAGTAAGGACTCTATTTTTGAGCATACAGATTTGTGATTGGTTAAATATACTTAGAAAATTTGTAAAATATTAAGCAAAAAGCTAATTTGCTACCAAATTTAGCAATAAAGGGGCATTATATGAGGACTCTGGTAGATAGCTCATAAAAGTTACAATTAAAATGCTTAGATCTGCAACGAGTAATTTACAGGATGGGCGCTCACAACGTGTTATCAAATTGCAATCGCCGAACAAATACGTCGTATAGCTTTGAATTTTGAAAGTAATTTGAGAATGCTCAAGATTTCCGAAAAGGCAATGAAGGCTGGAAGATAACCTCACTCTAAAGCTGCATACGGAAAGCTCTCGAAAAAGAGTAGCCCAACACGAAATCAAAAGTCCTAAAAAGTATTTAGACCACCTCAAATGCTCAATGGTGTTTTACAGTAGAATCTGACAGAAATCCGAAGCGAGTTTATATATTGATTTCCGAGGCCTTTATGGCCATTGCTATTAAGTAACAAACGACTTTCGGAATTGGACGGTGTCATTATTGAGATCGAAGAACTCAACGTTTCACTCACTTTCGTAAGGGGGCTACATCAGGAGAAAAGGCAAAAGAGCACGAGAACTCAACGTGTAATCCACGCTAGAGGCGAAATTCTTCTAACAATCGGAAGGAGAAAGGCGAGAATTTATAGGCAAGTGCCGTCGCGGTGCACTGACGGTGGGCGGGGCTTAGGAATTAGCACTTTCCACATAGTAGGAAGGGGAAAGCCTTCATCCCGATTGAGATTGTTAGTGTGTTTGTAAATCTCAATGGCGTCGCGAATCTTTCTGCTAAAGAAGAATAGGTATTTGCAGATAACGGAAGTTTCATCAGAAAGGATCTTATGGTCGGTATCGCGTTGGTGCTCGGCGATGGCTGATGAAACGAGAGCCGACTTGAGACAGCGCTGGTGCTCAGAGATGCAAGTTTTTACTGAACGTTCTGTTTCACCAATGTATACAGCATTACAAGAGCATTACAAGAGAATGGTTTCATTGCACGTATATTTGGTACGGATATTAATACCAGACGATGTCATTTAGCTGATTCTAAATTATTTGTGTACCAGACAGCTTTTGCAAGTTTAATTTTGAATTTGACCACGAGTTCCATTCTAAATGATACCACATGCACGCCGTTCAAAATCTGAAGGCATATTTCTCACAAAATTATCGCAGGATAGCTCATAAATGCTCAATTCTAATTCATATTTCATTATTTTCTTTTTTTTGTATTCGTATGAATACGACCTATTTGTATGCTATCAAGATTCCTGTCCGCCATACCTGCAGGTTAATCTAATCATAATTGGATGTACCATTCAAATAGAGACTGATACTCTCTAGCGTTTCAGCAATCACGAGAGCATCGGCAATCCATATCCCTCAAGGGACAGCAGAGCTACCTGATGAAGAATAATTCAAATATCGATCGATCATCCTAGTATGTCAATTTTGATCGTACTGTACTGGATTCACCTGGAGGGCTACATTCCAAGTAGAGATGGAACGATCTTCAAGGGATGGTGCACAAATGCTGTACGATCATCAATTTTGCAAAATTATAGCTTAAAATATTCACCAAATGTGATCCGGTATCGTATTATTGACTAGAATGTATGTATGTATGAAAGTAGAATGATTCAGGGTCGATATTACGTTTCAAACGATATTTTATTTGGTAGGTTCTTCCGGGTTATACTGTGGTTGTCGATTTGAACTTGACGTTTTGCTGCTCATGCTGTCAGCTTCTTCAGAAGTTTTCTAAAGACTGATGTTTTTGTCTCATGCTCCTGGTTATATGCCGACGAGTCGTTACGGTTGGCTGTTCATGTAGATCTTGTATATT
>CALNHX010010842.1:0-36895 GCA_940337035.1 Agriotes lineatus | reverse complement strand
CAATAATTTAGAAATTGTATTTTTGAAAAACATTTTAGTTATAAGAAATATTAGAGTAAGAAGTTATTGTATTGTATTTGGTCAATTTCCGTTTTGTATAACTTAGTTAGGCAATTGTTATTAACGACCAGAAGAGAGAGACAATTGAATAAAATTATTGAATGACAACCAGTTTTTGTGCTCTCTGAAATTTACATATTTTACCTAGTAAATCATTAATAATATCAATAAAAAGTACACCATTGTGTCAAGAAATTGCTAGTGAACCTGCGAGAATGTGGGGAACATTTTTCTTCACCAAAAATAATTTTTCATTGTGACCACATTCCGAGGACATCGGGGAAGCCAACGCAGTTTCCGAACATCAGTCAGGGCACATTTTGAGTTCTGAGCCCAATATTTTAGCAGCAGCATACCAGCACAGCGTATAGGAAGCTCCCACAACGCCAGCAGCACCGCAGGACCCCGCATCCGGCAGATATCACCAGGAGCTGCAGTCCGAATGAGCTACCGCAGCCCTGTAAAGAAGTCAGGTTAGCTTTTCAACCAAAATAACGGTGTTTACAACTGGAAATTCGCATGACTACTAGAGCAAATCTTCATGAACGAGACCCAGGCAGAGTTTAGCATCCATCAAAAATCAAATATCCAGTAATTGCCATAATCAAGTTTGAGGTTATGTTGATTTCATAGCGACGCTCCAAAAAACAATTTAATGTTGTAACAACACAGTGGAGGGCTTTTGCCTGCAAACAAATGAGAATCAGTGACGCTAAGAGCGCGATAATTCAAAATTTACCTGATAAATCGCTCATAAAACACCTTTTATTAGTTTAAATCACGAAAACGAAACACAAACCAAAATAAACCCATTTGTGCTAGAAGTTTGACAAAAATAGCGTCTGCGCGCTCGAATTAAATTTATATTCCAGTGGCGTATCACACGAGTTTAATATTAACGTATCAGGGAACCCAGCTTTGAGATATGAGTCATCTTGCCTACCGAGCTAGCCTCTATAAGATTAAATTGCAGATGGATAAAATATAATAAAGGGCACAATACTGTTTACTTTATAAATAATTAACGAATCCAGTGAGTACTTTTAGTCAGTCGAAATTTGACCTAAATAAAAGAATATTTGCAGGTAGTGGTAATTGCTATTTATTTTTATCATCTTCATTATAATATTACAACACAGATCAAACCATTGCAATATAGCAACAAAGTGTACTGTCAGAAAATGTTTCACGCAGCCAATAAATATTTTGCGCAGACAAAATAACACTGTTCACAACAAAGTTGGCTTTTGCATGACCGAAAAGACATCGCCCGATGAGATAGCATTATAAACGACGTAAGCATCAATCGCCCTCGAAAATATTTATTCACTGCGCCGAAATTTGAGTGACAAATCTTATGATTTCAGCACAATGTGCTTTCCGTCGGAATTTTAATGCCCCCATTGTTCCCTCGTGGAGTACTATTAATTCGTAGGTTAAAAAATGGCATTAACATGGTAACGTTTGTAATAGGAAGATCTTGTCTAAAGAATCGATGTCAACTAGGCGAAAAATTAAGGAAACGGCATATATTTTACTTAACGAAGAAAAATGCGTGTCGTCTTTCTCAATATTTTTAGACAATAGTTGGCTACCGATTCTTAAAGATGAGATCAAGTAGGTACAGATATCAACAAACGTCAATGTCAAAAAATTCATTGGAGGTTGGTCGTTTTTCCTTCCAGTGAAAAAAAGATAAGTTTCTTGTTAGTTTTAATTGTTATTCGTTGATAACTAGGGCAGATTGTCCCTCGAAACGTTCGTTGTTAATATTTTCGTTATTTAATATTTTAATTTGCAGAGTGGCGAAATACCCATATAAGAATACGAATTATGAATTCACGCCACAAAGAAGTTTCAGAGATTATCTTAATCAAAGGTATGGGCCTAACATAACTAGTAACTTCCGAAATTAGGAAAACCTCTACAAGAAGCTGGCACACTCTGAAAATAGTATAACTTTCCTATGTCGTTGTAGAAATAGCTGTATTATTCCAAAAGGGTTTAGACTCAAAGCACCTTATGTAAGTGCTCGTTCTAGCAATATCATGAAAAGAGCGAGTGAAGCTCTAGTTAGAGATAGAATACAATTTCATAGACATAACAAAGTGATATTATTTTCTGACATAAAGAAACTGGAACAGGTGATGCAAAGGGATGTACGGGAAGACGATTTCAATCGTATGTACAACTCTATTAGTAATACCTACATCAAAACACACACAGAGCAAAAACGTACACATTTAAAAAAGTACCAACACCTCATACAAGAAAAACACACAATTGAACTAAATACACTAAAGAACAGTGACACTTTTTTAAATAAAACTGTAGTTAATCTGTATTCTAAAGAACTAAACGCCACTGACAAATTAGTTCTTGGCAAAGGACTCAACTACGCAGTGGCGCCAAAACGAATTTATAAACTTGATTTAGTTACAGCTATAGAAGAGACTTGTCAAAAACTTCCAGAAGACATTAGACAGGAATACAGAATTAGAAACAAAATCATACTAGAACGACCTTACACAATCAGACAAAATATATCTAAACAAGAAAAACATTCACTACACACACTAAAAACCGATAACACAATTAAAATTCTACCTGCAGACAAAGGCAACGCCACAGTAGTACTTGACACAACCACATACAACGAAAAACTTTTAACACTAATTAGTGAGGGACAATACACTAAACTAAATAAAGATCCAACACATACAATAGAAACAAAAATATACAGAACACTTTACAAACACAGAGAACAATTTACAGATTTTGTTAAGACGTACGCTAACACCACACTACAGTAAACCACCACATTTTTATGGATTACCGAAGATACACAAACCAAATGTACCACTTAGGCCAATAGTTAGTTCTATAGGTTCTCCTTGTCACAGTTTAGCTAAATATTTACTTAAGATACTGACTCCTATATCAGGAAATACAGACACGTATATAAAGAACACGCCCCATTTCCTTGAAAAACTTAAAGAAGCAAACATAAACACACAACACTTAATGGTTAGTTTCGATGTAGTTAGTCTCGTCGCTAATGTTCCAGTAGACAAAACACTCAACATCATTAAACATAGGCTACAAAACGATAACACATTACATACACGAACAACATTAAACGTTGGTACCATTATAGAAATTTTAACACTATGCATTAAAACGACATACTTTCAACTAAACAATGAATTTTACCAACAAGATTTCGGGATGGCAATGGGTTCACCTTTATCTCCCATTGTTAGTAACAATTTTATGGAAGACTTTGAACAACAACATGTCTACACATACACCAACAAACCAGTAGTTTGGACAAATTTCATGAACATATTAACAGTAAAGAAACCTCCATCAAATTTACATTAGAAACAGAGAAAAACAATCAGTTACCCTTTCTTGATACACTGATCACACGCACAATGAATACTTTTGAAACATCAGTATACCGTAAGAAAACCAATACTAATAGGTATAGTAGACGCAAAGATACTTCGGACAGAGCGAGCTTTAAAAGTTAAACCGCAAATGAGTTTACTATTGTTAGTCCGCTTAAGTCGTGCCAGGTATACGCAAAGGTGGGAATATTTCCAAGGTGGTATTTATTTCGTTTTGTAGTGAAGTTTCTACTTAATTTATATTTAATTATCTAATAATATTGAATGACAAAATTAATTTTACTAGGTAAATAAACACATTATGCGATTATGCCCTGATTGAGGAATAAATTATTTTTGCTCAAATGACATTCCTAGATAAGAGAAATCGACATTTAATGTTTCGTCGCGTCATATTGGCATTAAAGTATGTATTTACAACTACATCCCTTCCAGTAATTAGAATGAAAGATAAATTATATAAATCACTTGACTTGTCTTTACTTCCCAAATTTAATAATAACGTTGCTGTTATACTTTGACGCACGTTAATTATCATCTAGTATGTGTGTTGTGTTGTATTTTGTGGAATATGTGGAGACCATGGGATACTAATGAAATTGAGGATGAAGTTGAAGAAGTCGCTGCTCCATGTGATGAGTTAGAAGAAGTTGATGATGCGGGAGAGAGACCAAGCCAGCGATCAATGCATTTTTTATCCGACGATGCGAAAAACATAGTCTTGAATGTATACAACGCACTAATTTCTGAAGGAGAAAGCAATGTTGTGAGAAGAACTGCGTTTTTAACTAAAGTGCCAAAAAGTACGGTTTTTCAAATTGCGAAAAATCAAGCGCTGCCACGTAAACGGCGTTCTGATTATGGGTGTCACAAAATATTAACAAAGCCTAATGAACATGCAATACGCGGCGTAGTTTATGACATGTATAAAACTAATGTGGTGCCAACAATTAAAACTATTCATGATACGATCATTGGTGACATGGGTATAAATTGTTCAATGACGACATTAAGGACATCGCTAAAAAATATGGGATTTCGCTATAAGAAGATAGATAAAAGACAACAAATAATGGAATCTCCGCGGATTAGAAAATGGCGATGCGAATACTTACAACAGATAAAAAAGTTTCGGAAGAACAGAGACCGATATTTTACTTGGATGAAACTTGGTATGACACACATGATGTGGTTCAAAAAGGATGGACAGATAATTCTCGGAAATGCCAATTAGACATTCCACCTTCAAGAGGAAAACGTATTATAATTTTACATGTAGGCTCTGAGATGGGATGGGTGAACGATGGTCTCCTATTATCTGCGAAAAATATAAGAGACTGTCGATTGGACTACCATGAAGACATGAATTCAGATGTGTTTGAGTCGTGGTTTTCAAATAAGCTGTTACCAAATTTGCCACCTAATAGTGAGATCGTTATGGACAACGCCAGTTATCACTCAAGGCTTGCTGAAAAAGTGCCAAATAGTAATTCTACTAAAGCAGAAATTACAGATTTTCTTTACAAGAACAACATGTATTTTCAAGAAACTTACAATAAGAATCAATTACTGGAAGTGTTGTCCATTAAGAAGTTCTCTAAAAAATATGTTTTTTTTTTCTTTTTTTTTTTCTTTTTCAGCCCTCATTCGCCCATTGTCGGACAAAGGCCTCCCCATATCTCTTCCAGACGTCTCTATCCTGCGTTCTGTTTCTCCAATTTAACCCTGCCGTTTTCTTTATGTCATCGGCCCATCGAAGCTGTGGTCTTCCTCTCGAACGCTTTGCTGTCCATGGCCTCCAGGTCTGGATTTTTTTATTCCAGCGGTTGTCGCTTTGCCTCATCGTGTGTCCACAGAATCTCCATTTAAGTGAGGCAACATGCTCTATGGCATCTATGACTTGAGTTCTTTGACGCACCCATTCGTTCCTTTGTCGATCGCTCAGCTTTATATTCAGCATTTGACGTTCCATGCTTCTCTGCGTCTTAGCAATTTTATCCATATTTGCCTTAGTAAGCGTCCATGTCTGGGCGCCATAAGTGAGGACAGGGAGTACGCATTGATCAAATACTCTTTTCCGTAAGTTGAGTGGTATTTTCTGGTTTTTCAAGATCGTTGAAGTTCTTCCAAAAGCTGCCCATCCGAGACGTGTTCTTCTACATATCTCCGCTGTTTGGTTTTCTTTATTGATTAATAATTTTTGCCCCAGATATATATATTCGTTGACCCTTTCTAAGTTCTTATTCCCTACTGAAATTATGTCTGGTTCATCCATATTGGTCATAAGCTTTGTCTTAGATGTATTCACGATGAGACCTATTTTTTCTGATTCGATTGTAAGATTGTTATACATTTCTGTTACCTCTTCTAAGTTATCTGAGATTAGGACGATGTCGTCTGCGAATCGTAGGTGGTTAAGCTTGTAATAACCTGGTTTTCTTATGGAGTTATTTAATTTTGAGCCGTGAATAAGTACCACTGTTAATGAACTTTTTAGTCCCGGGCAGTCAGATGCCAGGGTTCAATTTGCTCTCTCAAGTATATAGAAAAGTACACATAACATCAAAGGGATTTATTTTATATACCTATTTACATTGTAACTTAATAAAATTATTTCCCGTATTCTGTACAAAAATAATATGATTTCTTCTATCTTGTACGCCTGGCGGGCGGACAACCCTTTCTGCTTCCCGAGTTGTACGGGTTGCGGATCGCTAAAATCACACACGTACCGCTGTAGTGGCTTGCGTAAACGCCCTCTAACGGCCAAGACTGTAAACAGAAAAATTCGAGGTTAACTTTGTTTATACTGGATGAACATTGTAAATTCGGGTACAATCTTGTTTATTTCAGGGGCTGTGCTTACAAATAAACGTGGGGCGAACGCCTGGCTTGCCCCAACCTAATCCGTAGTGCCGAATAACTTCTATTGGCAAGTGAAATGACAGTGTATTAAATTCGTTTTAGAAATGGTGATAACCTTCAAAGTTATTAATTAAACCACGGAGATTTTAATTGTTAAGTTAAAGCACTACGGATCTGCTCAGGACATTTATAAACCAGGACCCCTCCAGGTGAGTAAGGCTCTGGATTCTTATATCAAAACTATTATTGCGGCGAGCTTTGCCGGTGTCGTGACCTTGACTTCAGGATAACTTTATGTGGTCAATTTCGGGATTTGAAACTTTTACTTGGGTGTAAAAGCACTCGCAGGGGGTGCATGAAACCAATTATTAACTTTCTGAGTGGCGAGTGAAACTCTCTGAGGTTTTACGAGTAAGTTTCGTGTTTTGACTCAATACGGGTTTTGGAATTATTTCTAGAATAAAGAGTGAGGCCCTTTTAAGTTTTGCGAATGAGTTGGGTGTTGGTTCTTGCGACTAGCGTGGAGGGCTTTGCCTGAAGGGCTTTAAAATAGGGGAAAGACAAGTCTGTGTCCTAGGAGCCGTTTCTACGGGCTGAGATTTGTTTATAACAGATCGCTCTGGTCGTTATCCACGATGCCCTAAGCGATTGTTATTATAGCAAATGCCGCGAAGGTTTTACAGAAATCGAGATTTGTTATAACAGATCGCTCTGGTCGTTATCCACGATGCCCTAAGCGATTGTTATTATAGCAAATGCCGCGAAGGTTTTACAGAAATCGAGATTTGTTATAACAGATCGCTCTGGTCGTTATCCACGATGCCCTAAGCGATTGTTATTCTAGCCTGGTACAGGAAAATTTTCTACAGGAATTTCTAGTCGCAGGAACGAAGTGTTTCGGATCGGTTTCAGGAACTAGGCCCCAAGGGGACCTAGAGCTAGACGCTGTTCAGGGACGGTGGACGTAAGCTCATCTAACCGCGTGCGTTATCTATTTATACTATACCATACTCTTTATCAGTGCTGGACATTTGGAAGGGATGCGCCGGACGACGTCCTGTCGATGCGGGCGCAGAACGTTGCTTTTGTCGTGTTATCAATTTTCTCGCGCTTTGGCGATGTTTTCTAGGTGTATGTGACGGAATTTTAGCGGGACGAAATTTGAACGCATTCCAATGCGTAGAAATAATAATTTCGGCCGGAGCTAACGTCACACATGCCCCTTCCTACGGAGGAAACAGCCGGTGGATGGAAGTCTTCTTCATGGAGCTACCTCATACGGCTCGGAAAACACCTGGGGATCTCGGAATTATCGACACACAAGTCAGACAACATACATTCTAAAGTTATGGGAGTAACCGGCGCTTCTTCTGGCAGCGTCTACGGGGAGCTTATGTTCTTATTGAACTTTCAACTGGGTGAATACAGAGGTTGTGGTTCCAACTTGAACTCTTTCAGGATTTCTCGGCGGGGAAAAACAAGCTCAGAAAACTAGGGCAAGAAACTGCTTCTGTGCAAGATAAATTTGCTTGCAGTTTTCGGTCAACAGGCGGTTGTTGTTTCATTAGTTTCCATTTGGATCTTTACAGGATTCAGTTTCACTTGAAACATCCGGTAAAATTTTCAGGTTGTACTCCAGGGCGGGTTGCATACAATTCTACGGGTTCATGCTCTACGAATGGGCGTCTTCTTATAGGCACCAAGACGAAAACGTGATCATTCTCAGGAGACATACAACATCATGCATGCGATTAATAATACTGCCGGGTACAACGGTCATGGACAAGACTGGTAATCTTTCAGAATTATCTGGATAAGCGGAATGAAATTTCCTGGACTGCAATCAACCACGTGAAAGCAGTTTCAGGCTGGATGAGACTAAAGATTTCGCGGTATCGAATCGTTTGTCTTCTCATACGTTCATTCTACAGGCTCATAAAATTCTACGGGGTGCATTCTAAACCAAATGCTACTGACGGATGCTGAGCTCGCGGTATCGACTCGCATTCATACAGGTTTTGTTCAATCGTGGGAAATTTTTAAGGTTACAGGATTAACCGACTTTCTCACAATATTTGAACTTTAACTGGGAGAAATTAGTAGAGGTTGCGGAGACCAACTTACAATTTCAATTACATTTGTGTATGTTTGCAGGTTACCTCGGTTCTGCGAAGATGGCTTCGACTTTGAAGATCTCGCACTGGACATGATTTACCTGGAGGGTTCGCGTTCCAAAGACTTCTAGCGAGGGAGGTTGTGCTGCAGGATAGCACGATGCTCCACGTCTCTTGTAGCTGGCTGTACTTCTCAGGGTGAAGCTGTATACCAGGAGACGTCTCGGGAGGAAGTTTTTATGGAGGGAACTTACGAAATCGGGGATGATCTGGACTCCAAAACGTAGTACTGTGCTCAAAGCTGATTTCCGGACTTCAGCTGGGGCTTTTGTACCTTCTGGAATCTTTGTGACCACCTGGAGGCAACCTAGTTGCGTGGATGCCCTGGCCTTCGACGATCGGAATTTTCCAACGGCCTGGACTTCAAACAGGAGCCCTCTATGGGCTGGATTTCCTCTTTTCCATACTTGGAATCGACACCCTTCTGGTGGTTTCTAGATTTCTGGTGTTGGGCGTGCTGGTGGCCTCGATAGGGCCGTTCTCCAACATTTCTGCAGGTACTTACAGGCGGTTCTAGCGGCGGTAACATCTGGTTCTGGTATATGTCAGTGAACATGGTTTGTACAATATTTAAAATAATTAATTATACTTTAAATGATAACTAATTATTTTTTCAGGTAAATAAATTGCTCGAGCGCCATCATTCGGATTTGCTGGCCTGGCTGGTTACTGGGGGCTCTAAATTATACTTGACTATATACTTGAGATTACGTTCCTGCTCGGGCTGGCCATGTAATAACCTGATTTTCTTATGGAGTTATTTAATTTTTGAGCCGTGAATAAGTACCACTGTTAATGAACTTTTTAGTCCCGGGCAGTCAGATGCCAGGGTTCAATTTACTCTCTCAAGTATATAGAAAAGTACACATAACATCAAAGGGATTTATTTTATATACCTATTTACATTGTAACTTAATAAAATTATTTCCCGTATTCTGTACAAAAATAATATGATTTCTTCTATCTTGTACGCCTGGCGGGCGGACAACCCTTTCTGCTTCACGAGTTGTACGGGTTGCGGATCGCTAAAATCACACACGTACCGCTGTAGTGGCTTGCGTAAACGCCCTCTAACGGCCAAGACTGTAAACAGAAAAATTCGAGGTTAACTTTGTTTATATTGGACGAACATTGTAAATTCGGGTACAATCTTGTTTATTTCAGGGGCTGTGCTTACAAATAAACGTGGGGCGAACGCCTGGCTTGCCCCAACCTAATCCGTAGTGCCGAATAGCTTCTATTGGCAAGTGAAATGACAGTGTATTAAATTCGTTTAGAAACGGTGATAACCTTCAAAGTTATTAATTAAACCACGGAGATTTTAATTGTTAAGTTAAAGCACTACGGATCTGCTCAGGACATTTATAAACCAGGACCCCTCCAGGTGAGTAAGGCTCTGGATTCTTATACCAAAACTATTTTTGCGGCGAGCTTTGCCGGTGTCGTGACCTTGACTTCAGGATAACTTTATGTGGTCAATTTCGGGATTTGAAACTTTTACTTGGGTGTAAAAGCACTCGCAGGGGGTGCATGAAACCAATTATTAACTTTCTGAGGTTTTACGAGTAAGTTTCGTGTTTTGACTCAATACGGGTTTTGGAATTATTGCTAGAATAAAGAGTGAGGCCCTTTTAAGTTTTGCGAATGAGTTGGGTGTTGGTTCTTGCGACTAGCGTGGAGGGCTTTGCCTGAAGGGCTTTAAAATAGGGGAAAGACAAGTCTGTATCCTAGGAGCCGTTTCTACGGGCTGAGATTTGTTTATAACAGATCGCTCTGGTCGTTATCCACGAAGCCCTAAGCGATTGTTATTCTAGCCTGGTACAGGAAAATTTTCTACAGGAATTTCTAGTCGCAGGAACGAAGTGTTTCGGATCGGTTTCAGGAACTAGGCCCCAGGGGGACCTAGAGCTAGACGCTGTTCAGGGACGGTGGATGTAAGCTCATCTAACAGCGTGCGTTATCTATTTATACTATACCATACTCTTTATCAGTGCTGGAAATTTGGAAGGGATGCGCCGGACGACGTCCAGTCGATGCGGGCGCAGAACGTTGCTTTTGTCGTGTTATCAATTTTCTCGCGCTTTGGCGATGTTTTCTAGGTGAATGTGACGGAATTTTAGCGGGACGAAATTTGAACGCATTCCAATGCGTAGAAATAATAATTTCGGCCGGAGCTAACGTCACAAGCGTGCGAAAACAGGCGATTAAAGCACGCCGAGCTTTAAAGGTTGTCAAGAAAACGACTGAATGCAACAACGGACGTGGACGCGACAAAAACGTAAACAATTCTCGTAACTATAGTAGCAATATTATTATGCTCTTTCGATTTATTACCACAAAAACCATTTTTAAGTTTTTAGTGCGTAATTTATTTCCAGTATTGGAGGTATAATAAAAAATAGCGTGGATAACTGGTCTTTAAAACACTTGCTCGCGCGTGTTTTAAAGACCTTGTTATCCACTCATACTTTAATATACTATTTTCTACAGCAGCTGCTAAAGTGTCCTTTATTCAACTCAAAATAGTAGATCCAGTAGTACTTTAAACGCAAGTGTAGATAAAGTAATAGGTACTAGGGTAGATAAAGTGTTACTTTAACAGCAAGGGTAGATATGGTACTATTTTTATTTAAATTAAATACGTTAGAAATTAATACATATTGTTAATTTAAAGGGAATGAAAAAGTACTTTACAAACTTCATAGCAACCCATTCTGGTGAGATTTTAAAGTGTGCTTAATAATTTTATCTACGATCATGATAAAGTGCCTACTTTCTACACTGATTTTAGTGCAAAAAGTTTACTTTCATTACACCAGTGTTGAAACAAAAAATTTCTACAATCGTGTCAAAATGACAACTTTTTGCACAGTTTCTAGTGTCAAAAGTGACTTTTGTAGCACTCTTAATATTAGCGCCAGAATTACGTTCTTTTTGGACGTTGCTATTGGTGGCCTGTTTTAATACTATATTAAAACACGCTCTACTATAAATTTGAATATCAATATAACCTCGAATATCTAACACAATGTGACGGAAGAAGTATCACCGAACTAAGTTTCTATATTTCTGTTATGATCGAAGAAAATATAGCATATGATACACGTGTATAAGTGCCATTAAAGCACTAGCAACGTTAAAAGCACTCCGCTTTGCGTCTGCTCTTAAACTCGTCGCACGTGCTTTAAAGGTGGACTTATACACTAGTATCATAATGTACTATATTGCACGTAAATTTAAAAAACATAAAATGAAATGCGTACTTTCGTAAAAGGTTATTATCGTAGATAAAACGTTGTAAGACATACTTGTAAAAAGTGTCTTCCTTGCAATCAGTTTTTAAAAAATTCGCTTGTACTTCGCTCATGTTTTAGATCAGTTCATGCAATAAAATAGGACGTGCGTGCGTGCGTGCGCGTGCTTGCGTGCGTGCGTGCGTGCGTGCGTGGGTGTGTGTGTGTGTGTGTGTGTCTGGCTGTGTGTGAACAGAATATCGCAAAAACGAAAAGAGATATGACGTTGAAACTTCATATATAAGTTTTGTGTACTATCTAGATGCGACAGCAAGCTTTTGAAGAAAATCGCATAACCGGAAGTATGGTGTTTACTCTTGTAATTTTTCAGTTTTTTTTCAAGCTTTCCAAAAACGGCTCTTGACGATTTTGATGAAACTTTACATTTTTATTACATTTTTAATGTTTATTGATGTGAGATAGGTGATTTTCAAGTTGAATACCTCTAAAATGGGCTTCTTTTGTTATTAACTCCTATTTTAAATAGAACACCCAGTATATTATTACAGTTTTGAATTCAGCTTAAAATTTTAGAGAAAATTTGCCTCTTCAACTAACGCCCGATTTTGTATGGTTTCTGTAGAATTTGTAATTTTTTTACAAATGCTTAAAAATTTAAAATTTTTTGCTGATTATAAGATCCCTGTAAAAGGAAGTTGTGTGCATGTGTCGCACCAGATTTTTTAATTACTATTCTAGTAAAAACTAAAAAAGGCACACAATCTTGGTTTTAATAAATATAAATGAAAACAAGCCAAGATAAAATGGACTATAAAGTTAATACTAATGGACGTTGAAGTATGCAAAATATTTACGGCACAAAAACTATTCACTAAGAATAAATATATTTGAAAGTTTAAACTTTTATATCATTAAGTATAAAAAATCACGAAAATAATTAAAGCTTTTCAAATTGTAGTGCAAAAATTAGCCAGTGATCTCTACTGGGTATTAGTCTACTTCAATTTAGTAGAATTACATTGTTTGATATTTCACTTTTACTTATGATTACTGCCACGTAAAAGAATATCAAGTGGAATAACCTATCGCTACTTGGGATTTTCACAATGGTTATTTATTTATTTATTCACTCCAAACAGCTTACGCTAATTACAAGGGTGTAACTTTACAAATTAAACATTAACAATTAGCATTATTAGCCGTTAAAGCAATCATATAAAACAAGTAGGATTTCCTAAATAAACCAAATCTAGAGACTAAATTAATCTAAATTTAAATGGAGATAACTAAAGTAACAATTTAGTAAAACTAAGATCACGTAGAAAAGGGGCTGCATAAAACTGCACCTAAAACTACATACAACTAGAACTTACATAAAACTACGAGGATTTCAGGTTCAGCATATTTGTAATATTTCGTGGTTTCAGAAATAAAGATTTATAGTTTTAAGGATAAGTCAATTTCTGGAATCTTTAGTATTTCATTCAATAATCTTAGCATGCGTAGATAAGGTATGAAGAAAGTGAAATATGTGAAACGTTATGTTAGTTCTGGTAGGTTTTGTTGGTACTTTCAATTTTAGCAAAGATAGAAGGCAATTCTCATGTAGTATATAATTCCATAGTTTATATTCGAAAATGAGTAATGATATATTTCTTCTATTGTTGAAACTTTGAATTTTAAACATATTTCTCAAATAATTTGATCTGATTATCTTATAATCGGGATAGACAGGACATTTTTTAAAGTGCAAAAACGTAAAAATTTATATTGAATATGTTCAAGATCTTTTATTATTACAACTGCATGAGGGAACCATACCGTTGACGCGTACTCCAGCTTCGGTCTAACCAGTGCAAAATATAATCTTTTTATGGTTTCTATGTTTTTCAAGTTGTGCGATTGTCTTATGATAAAACCCAATGACTTATAAGCACTTGACGTAATATTTTCTACGTGCCTTTTAAAACTTAACGTGGTATCATAAGTTACACCTAAATCCTTTATCAACTCTCTACGGTTCAATGTTTCTCCATTTACTTTGTAATCAAAGATGATTGGAGTTTTGGAATATGAAAAAGTTAAAACTGAGCACTTTGGTATGTTTAAGGGAAGTTTATTTCTATAACCCCATCTTATAGTTGATCAACGTCATATTACAAACTTGCGCAATCAGCAACTGATTTGATTTTGATAAAAATTTTTAGATCATCGGCAAAAAGTAATTATTTAGAGAAGGAAAAAACATCAGGCAAGTCGTTTATATATATTAAAAATAATAGGGGTCCCAAGTTAGAGCCTTGAGGTACGCCTGAGTTTGGTGTGAACTTGCATGACGTATTACCATCAAATTTAACTTTAAGTGATCGCGATTTTAAATAAGAAGAAAACAAGGTTAATATACTTACCGTAGGATAGCCCACATTCGGCAAGTTTCTCCAGTAGTAGATATGTCATGATCGACTTTGTCAAAGGCTTTTTGAAAATGGGTGTAAACTACATCTATTTGTTCTTTTTATTCAAGTGAAAGTAAACATAAAAGATGCATAAATGACGTAAGAAGTTATATAGGCGCGGACGCGGATTCGGACCATATTTTAGTGGTAACGAAATTGAAACAATTATTACCAACAAGCACAGAAACAGCAAAAAATTTTCGGGAAAGGTATAATATGGAGAAACTGCAGGAAGAGGACACACCGGTAAACATGAGAAAAGAACTTGACAGAAAGTTGAAGGAAAAGACCAAAATAAACAACATTGAGGAAGAATGGAGGGAGATAGAGACCACAGTACAGGAATCGATGAAAAAGTACTTAGGAAGAAGGACTAGAGGTGAGAAGAAAGAATGGTTCGACAATCAGTGTAAAACAGCATTACAAGTACGAAACACAGCCAGAGTTAAGCTCCTACAGCAGAACACAGAAGAGAATAAAAGAAAGTATGAGGACGCAAAGAAGAAAGGAAAGCAAATATGTATACAAAGAAAAAGAAGATACTTAGAAGGCAAACTTAAAAAATCGAGAAGTATGTAAACAAGGATTTGAGAAACTTCTACCAGGAGGCAAAGAAGGCACGAAATGATAGAAAGACCAACAATATTACATACATAAGAAGTAAAAACGGAGAAATGGTAGGAAATACACAGGGTAAACTGAAAATATTTAGGGAGTACTATGGGAAACTATTGAAGGATGAAGCTGAACAAGAAGAAGCCGTGAAGGAGGATATCCCAGAAACTGAAGAATATAGAGAGCAACAGCAAATAGAAGAGCCCACAGAACAAGAGGTGATAAGGGAAATAAGTAAGCTAAAAAGTAACAAATGCGCCGGTGAAAATGGAATTCCCGCAGAATTGCTTAAATATGGTGGAAGTGTATTACAACAAAGAATGTACAGCTTAATAAGAAATGTATGGTGTAGCGAACAAATGCCGTCAGCATGGAATAAATCAATAGCCTGTTTGATTCATGAGAAAAAGGATAAGGGCTTATGCGAAAATTACAGAGGAATATCGTTATTGGACGTAGCGTACAAGGTGTTGGCACGCATTATACGCAACAGGCTAAACATATTCCAAAAACAATTGGTAGGTGAATATCAAGAGGGTTACAAGGAAGGAAGAGGTACCACAAACCAAATATTCACTATGAAAATGCTACATTATAACAGCTATGAACAAAATCTGGGAATGCATATGCTACTAATTGATTTTTGACAAGCCTACGACTCCATAAAAATAATTAAGTTATATGAAGCAATGAGAACTTTAGTCCCAAAGAAGATTGTCAATTTGGTTAAAATGACGCTAACTAGAACTAATAATAGAGTCCTGATAGACGGTCAGCTATCAGAAAACTTCGTAGGGAACAAGGGGGTAAAGCAGGGTGATCCGTTGTCAACTGTATTATTTAACTTGGTCTTGGCGGCAATAATACGAGGGAGTGGCATTGAAGGGGAAGGAATAATTTACCAGCGTCGCTACCAAATTGTTGCATACGCTGATGATGTGGCCTTGATCATGAGATCAAGAAGTGAATTGGAAAAGGTATTTAGCAAGCTCGAGAATACAGCAAGAGAATACGGATTAGAGATAAATGAAGGGAAAACCAAATAAATGGAAATGAGACAGGACAGCACATCGGACAAACATATTAGATTTAAAACAGAGGAAAGAGAAACAGATTTCGAGATCGTTTAAACTAAGAATTTATATAACGATTGTACGTCCCACTGTAAGTTACGCATGTGAAGTTTGGACAATGACTAAACAACTGGAAATATGGGAGCGGAAGATATTGCGGAAAATTTTAGGAGGAGTAAAAATGGAAAACTACATTTGGAGAAGAAGAACTAATAGAGACTTACGGGATATCTACGGGAAGCCGTCAATTACAGCGTGCATAAAATGCCAGAGGGTAAGGTGGTTGGGCCATGTGAGTCGTATGACAACAAACCGACATGCAAAGAGAGCTCTGGAGGAAGGAAGTGGGGGAAAGAAGAGAAGAGGGCGACCAAAGAAGAGGTGGTTAGACTCTGTGTTAGCGGACATTAAAATGATGGGAATTGAAAATTGGAATCGGTAGGCACAGGACATAAACTGCTGAAGACAGATAGTGAAGAAAATCGAGGAAACGTAGTTTAAGAAAAATGTGTAAACTGAAATTTTTGCTTATTGTTTTGTATTTTTAAGTCATGGGCCTGAAAGGCCTGTAGCACTGTATATATACAGGGTGAGTTTTTTTCATTATCACTATAGGGATCTCGGGAACCGTGAAAGATAGAAGGTTGGTTAAATGGAGAAAGAATTGCAGTTTTATGAGCTTATTCGAGATGTGCTTTTGTTTCTTTGAAAAAATCTAAGGCCTACTAGATACAAGCAAAATATTAAAATTACTTAATTTCTCAAAGTCGGTCTAGCGCCGTTATTATGGAAAATAGAAAAAAAATAATAAGAATAAAAGTTTTAGCTATTTTTACGGTGTTTATCTTGCACTTATTAGTTTTCTTCTAGTTTTCATAGTTTTTGGGTTATAACATTAAGTTAAATTTTTTTAAATAGCAATCATAGTTGGCTTAGACATTTCTAAAAAGAGCTCACTTTTCCGCTTAAAATGACATAAGGCTTGTTATACCTATTTTGACAAATAATTATTTTATAATAATTTTCGTAATAAGAAATTGACGAAAACAAAAACTATGAAAGCTAGAAGGAAATTAATAAGTGTAAGATAAACACCCTAAAAATAGCTAAAACTTTTATTCTTATTATTTTTTTTCTATTTTCAATAATAACGGCACTAGCTTTAAAAGATTAAGTAATTTTAATATTTTGCTTGTATCTAGTAGCCCTTGGATTTTTTCAAAGAAACAAAAGCACATCTCGAATAAGCTCATAAAACTGCAATTCTTTCTCCATTTAGCAAACGAGAAATGCTCTTTTTAGAAATGTCTAAGCCAACTATAATTGCTATTTAAAAAAAATGTAACTTAATGTTATAACTCAAAAATTATGAAAACTAGAAGAAAACTAATAAGTGTAAGATAAACACCGTAAAAATAGCTAAAACTTTTATTCTTATTATTTTTTTTCTATTTTTAATAATAACGGCGCTAGACCGACTTTAAGAAATTAAGTAATTTTAAAATTTTGCTTGTATCTAGTAGGCCTTGGATTTTTTCAAAGAAACAAAAGCACATCTCGAATAAGCTCATAAAACTGCAATTCTTTCTCCATTTAACCAACTTTCTATCTTTCACGGTTTCCGAGATCCCTATAGTGTTAATGAAAAAAAACTCACCCTGTATATATATAATAACTGGGTTCTGAATTGGGTTGACTATTAGCACCTACTGCAAATTTTATTTCTAATATCAAAGCCGGATGGTGTAGCTGTAGGCGAGTAGACCGAACTTAATTGACCGTCTAGCAATAGACCGAAACGTCACTAGACCGAAGCAACACTAGACCGAAAATCACTTGGTCGAAAATATATTATGGTTACATTTATTAACATTAATAGCATCAACTTCCCTTCACACTTTATCATACAATACTTAACAGATATATCCAACCCAATTACATATCTACTAGTATTAAAAATTTAAATTATGCGCAATCCCACGTAAATAATCGACTGTTTCCTTGAATATCGAAGTTACAGACAAGGCGCTTTAAAGTTTTTTTTTGTTTTTGATTCTATTTTAACTTTATTCTAGTAAATCATACAATACTTAACAGATATATCCTACCCAATTACATATCTACTAGTATTAAAAATTAAAATTATGCGCAATTCCACATAAATAATCGACTGTTTCCTTGCATATCGAAGTTACTGACAAGGCGCTTTATTCTGTCAGCACAATCCCGGTACCTTTTCTGGCTTCTGGGTGGTTCTTTGCCACTTACATATTGCTCTATTTTGAGTTCGTTAAGAGTCTGCTCTCTCTGCAGTGCCTCAATAAATTTCCAAATATTTGGATGGTTTGAAGAAACTTGCTGGTCAAAGCCTCGATGCCATCCTTCCACGAAATTGTTGGTTTTAGGTAAATCTTCATTCAGACCATCGAAACAATTCCACATAACATGAGGAAAACGCGGCGGGCGACGGTGACGTCGTTGAGGACGTCCTATCCACGTATCCTCAAAGTAGTCTAGCACACCTTGAGCTTCTTGTGGAATAACATTTACTTCGCATAACTGTTCAAAGATATCTACTACATTTGCTGGTTTGCGGAAATGCTGCAGACACTGCATTCATCATCGCTAATTCAAAGTCCATAAGTATGCTTATTGGTGAAACTGTCGGTTCAATGTCTTTCAAACTTTTAAGCAATCGTACGTTTCTTCGGTTTTATCTGGCAGTGTGCATATACTAATGGTATAGCATTGTTATATTGCAACCCATAGATTGTATATAATTGACAAACTAGATGTAGCACAGTTTTAAACGTGCCATCTACGTACCAATGCATGGACTGAGCTAATAGCCGCAAGTTCCTTCTTGTGGAAAAAAATAATATTCGTCAGCGGGTCTACAATCAAGTAATAGAAAATCTGCTCCATTTTTAGTAATTTTGTAATTATCTGGGATCACAAGTTCTCTTCGATTACCAGGTATAGCCGGAGCAGCATCATGCTTAGTTCGAATGTTTCGTATAGTTCTTTTCATGTTGTCCACTTTTATCAGTTTTGCTGACGGTGCCTGTGATAATCCTAAAGATACTTGCGATACTATGAAGTGTGGAGCGTCCTGGGTACGTCTTGCATCTTCTCTAACATTTTGCATTACTCGAGCTGCCCTATTTCTGCAGCATCAGCTGCATGGTTATGTTGGCCACTCTCTTGTGTAATATCGTTGTCCACTGATATAACACGAACACTACACTTGAATTTTTTATGAGGTTCACACCTCCAGTATATCTTCGTATCAATTTGTTTGTCTTTTATGTACAAATGACCATCTAATAACAATTTGCGATGACCCTTTACGCTCTCTATGTACAGCAACACCATTTTCAATATTAACTTTCTAAAACACTCCATAAAAAGCTGTAGACTTGGAATAAATCGAAAAATAAGAAAAATTGCATTTATACCATGGAAAATCATTAGCACAAGAATGCAGTTAACTAAGGTATGTACCTTACAAGCTGTTAGTGTACTTAATATTCTTATCTATCTTTGTCTCGATTTTTTGACAATAGGATTTAACCAACTCCTATCTCATCGTTAACGATAATTACTACAAGTATTTACGCACAAACTGGTGAAAGTTGTTAATGGGTTAATCCCGTACGTAATGGCGTATTTATCTTCGTTTCCGAAAATCGTGAGTAAATATTTCTATTGATGCTGTGGTTAATAATAGTAGATTATGTTATTAGGAGTAAAAGTGACACTTTATGTGGCGAAGCTGAAGTTTATTTAGGCGAACGTCAATGAGGCAAATAATTCAGCTAAGCCACATAAAGTCACTTTTACTCCGAATAACATATAATATTTTATCCGCAAACGTATTCAGGTAAATTTCATTAATATAAATTTAAAAAAAAGGATGCATCGGCCGGGAATCGAGCCCAGGCCACCCGCATGACAGGCGAGCACTGTACCCCTGCGCCAACCTCTGTTGTTCAAATAACGCGATACTGTAATGATATATGAACATACTGAATTACCCGAGCTAATAGCACATACGGCCACAGCAGCTGTCACACCATAACCCACGGCGACAAATGCTCCGCTCCGCTGCTCAAAAGATTTATTTAAATTAAAACTTTTTCGTACTCCTTTTGAAAATAAAAACCGGCCTACGATCTAAGTCTAAAAATTAGCTAAATTTTAAGCCATCACACAATTTAATCGGTCCAGTATCTTCGGAGGAGATAGCGAACAAACATAGAAAGAAAGAAAGACAGCAACGATTTTGTGTGCTTAGGCAGATAAAGTACGCAAAAGTTGCTATTTTATCTGCTTAGGCAGATAAAGTGACACTTTTACCTTGTCAATAAAGACACATAAGTTGTCACTTTTGTGACGTTTGCGGATAAATGTGATTTTTCGAGATATTTAATGTGCACATTTACCGAATGTGTACTTGAATCGTAACACATTTTCGACCAAGTGATTTTCGGTCAATTGCTGCTTCGGTCTAGTGACATTTCGGTCTATTGCTTTTCGGTCAATTGAGTTCGGTCAACTGCCTTTCGGTCTATTGAGTTCGGTCTATTTACTTAGAACCAGCTGTAGATAATCTTCTCTAACTAGTGGATTATTTTCACGTACAACATTTAAATCAAAACACGATTCCTGTTTAATCTTGAATTAAACAGACTTAAATTTCATTTCCAAATTTGGGAAATACAGTTCATAGGTTTAAAAATGCAATTTAATTTCACATGCTTTCGTTTAGGAACGACCTAGTAATAGGAGTTCACCGTAACATAAATGCATATATTGCGGAAATGAACTTGCTTAAGCGCTGACGGTTGTTATGATATTTTATAGCGACACAGTAAGAATTAAACACTTTGCACTTTGATGTAATGTAATTTTAGTAGTTTCTAAGCAAATATATTTATATAAATAGAGCTATATTTTTTAAATAAAAACAATCAGCATTAAGTGTTCGATTCATTTACATCGAGGTGTTACCCTTCCAAGCCTAAAATTTTTAACCGTGGGGCTGCGTTTCAGGGTAGTTACTAAATATTATAGTCCCTGTGAGGGGCCTGACTACTTTGTCTTAAAACACGGCTTGCAGTCTCAACCGTGTGTTCAGAATTAAAGGGACAGAATCAGCGCAAGTAACGGAATCCTGTTCAGCCTCCAGGCAATTTTGTTCAATTCCTCTGATGAAATAACTAAGTCTAAGGTTTTATTATTTGAATTTCTAATGCTATTTACGAGTTTAAGCGAGTATAATTTAGTAAAAATAGACAGATCTCTGTGTTTTTGATCTAAATATGCCAGATCAGTATCAGGACCTTCTATATTCTGTAAATTAAAGTCTCCGACAAGAATAATGTTATCGTAATTGCTGCTTATTTTTTCTGTAACAAACTAATAAAAGCTGAAGTACCAGTCAACAGGTGAGGCTGGTGGAAAATATACATTTATTATTACGATTATTTTTCTTTTAATTTTAATTCTAAGGTAAATTGCTTCAAAGTGAGTGTTTTCAACTATACAGAATTTTAATGTTTTATGTCTAGTACTGACTGATACTAAGACTTGTATTGTTTGTAATACTCAGATTTTGGTCACATCTGTGTCATAAAAATAAATATCAAGCAGTTTGCCATCTGCTATATTACCTGTTAACCATGTTTCAGTTAAACATATTATGTCGTATTCTTGATCCCACGATTTACTGTAGAATTCGACCAGCTTACCCCTGAAACCCCTGCAGTTCTGATAATACACCTTGAATATAAAATAGTTCTATGTTACAAGAATATTAAGTTAATATAATCCCTTATTGGTAGGTGCCGTCTACTCTGCATAAACAAAAATTTTAACTAAAAACTGTCAAAAATAACTTCTAATAAATACTTATTAAATTGAACCTAATTTGCCTAACCACTAGTGCAATTAACTTCTAGTGCAAGGAACAGATTGCCTGCCATAAGAGAATGCATAATACATAACCTTAATCATGGTGTTCCAGTCTTACATTATTTTTTCTAAATCTTCAACAATTTTGCTGGAGTATATCTGATATTTTTTCTTTACATAAATGATGCCGTCCCGGGTCTATACATTTCGATACCCAAATCGTGATGCAGCTTCATTAAACAAAGACAACCTTGTACACGTTAAGTCTTCCTTAATTAGAGTTCCACTTCTTTTGAGTATTTTCCTATTTTTTAAGACTTAATGTTTGTAGCGATAACTGCAGAATTTTATGATAACAGGCCTGGGTTTTACTCGTCCGGTTTTGTCGCTCGTGTCTTGCATTTTAATTTCGTATTAAATAAATTAACAAGGACGTCATCCAGATCTTCGCCAGCTTCTTCACGTATACGGAAAATCCGTAAACAGTTCCTTCTGGAATATTGTTCCTGATCATCCAACTTCTTATTTAAACTGATTATATCCAGTTTGGCCTTTCTAATTCACTGCTAACAGCTGCAATTTCTTTGGTGCATTTTTCAATAGCTATGGCTACTGATTTTTCAACTGATGTACTGCACTCCAATTTTCCCCAAAATTTCTTGTTTTTAACAATGTTGCTCAAGCTTGCATTAAATAATCCCCTTCAGTTCCTCCTTATCTTCCCTCGTCAGCATTTTAATTGATTTGGTTAAATAAATAAATAAATAGCAATGTCACCAGATTGAACTAAGTCAGTATGGTCAGATTTATTTCGTAGAGAGGCGGAAACACGTACACTAACAGCAACGGCACATCGTATTGCGTTATGCGTTTCCAGCTTGATTAACACAAAATAAAACCGATGTTTTATTTGCTGATTGACTTATATAGCATAAGGAATCACTGAGGATGTCCTTATATAATGTTGTTAATGGAAATAACTATATTAAAAAGGACTTACTTATTACTATTTTTGCAGTAAATGTTTTGCTTCTACATTCTTTATTATGAGCAAAAAGTGAAGTCATCAAAGGGTCATATTCTAAAGTCATGTGTATTATAACAAACAACTTTTTCCATTGGAAAAAATCCGATAAAACATATCATGATAAACCACTGCCAAAAAATGACATTCAAAGAACAACAATTTTTTATGAGGCTCATTTGTGCCATTTAATACTTATATAATTTATAGTTGAAAGTCGCTGCATAACAATATGAAAAATAGTTCAAAATTCAAAATCATTTAAGCTGATATGATTGATGTCACCCAAGATTGGAAGATTGCGGGAAAATATTACTGAAATGTTAAAACTTTGCAAGGACGATTTACATTGTGTGCACGGATTGATGCAACAAGAGATGTAATTGAAGAAAAGTATTTGAATTTCAATTTTATATTTGAAGATTAAATAAGCCTTGCTTGGCTTGAAACTAATCTTGAATATATTCTCCATTTGAATTTTAAACTTCAAACAAATATACAGTCCCCGCCTTCTAGCAACTTTATTATTTATTTTAGACCCAATAAACCTTATATAAAATCAAATGACGCATAAAAACCTACATTTTAACACAATCAAAAAATGTTTATCTTCAATTGTTTCAGAGTGGTGACGTCACATGCAATTTTTTTAAATGACACTGTATATATTTTTTTACATTTTCTGGTAGAGGTTTTTTTTCTCTTTTCAAAAATATAAATATTTCATGTACTTGTATAAGAAAATTTTCGTGAAAAATTACAAAAACCTTTTCACAGTGGGAGGCCATGATACAAAACTATAAACAAAAGCGTAACTCAGAAAAACAAAACAAATAGTAGACAAACGCTTTAACTGTCAGATTTTAGAATAATCTAAAGTGTTTTCTTGTATTATACTCTTGTGCTTTAATATTCAAATCAAAATATGGCCAGGTTTACTAACAATGAAATGGTTGACATGTTGCAAGTATTCTTTGAATGCAGGAAAAATAGTGCTGAAGCTTTACGTATTTATCAAACACGGTATCCCGATAGACAGGCTCCTTCCTGGCGAAAATTTAGTAAATTAGAAGAAACGTTAAGGAATACGGGTTCCCTAAAGAAAATAAAGAGAGACCGCCAAGTACGAGATGAAAATTTGGAGTTGGATATTTTGTTAAGTGTAGAGCAAGATGCAAATACTTCAACACGAGAAATTGCACATAATCTTCAGGTGTCATGTAGTACAGTACATCACATTTAAAAAAAACATGATTTTAAACCATATAAGGTACATTTAGTGCATAATTTAGAAGTAAATGACCCTCCACGTCGAATTGAATTTTGTAATTACTTTGTAAACAGACAGCAAGAGGATCCTAATTTTTTCAGAAAAATATTATGGTCTGACGAATGCACATTATTTAATAGAAATCATCACTATTATTGGAGTACAGAAAATCCCAGAAATATTAGAGAAAATCGCTTTCAAAGAAGATTTAGCGTTAATGTAGATATGGTGTGGGATTTTAAACGGAAGGTTGTTAGGACCTTACTTTATTGACAAAACTCAAAATTCAGTTAGATACAACCATTTTCTACTAAACCAATTACGGGGAATATTTGGAACAATTGCCTCTTGCAGAATTTAATTACGTCATTTTTCAACAAGATGGTGCGTCTGTCTATAATTCTCTTATAAACAGTAATTTCCTAAACGAAAATTTTGGACAGAATTGGATTGGCACAAATGGACCAATTCAGTGGCCAGCTAGGTCCCCAGACTTAACTCCCCTTGATTTCTTTTTGTGGGGACACCTTAAGGACCTTGTTTTCGTTACACTACCAGAAAATATTGATGATCTCAGAGAAAGGATTAGAAATGCTTGCCAAAGCATTCCTTAAATTATGCTTATAAACGCCGCAAGAAGTGTTAATAGACGATGTCAAATTTGTATTGTCAATAATGGTTTACATATCGAACATTTGTTATAAATGGTTAGTTTTTTGTGTTCCCTTTTGTAAATAAATATTGTTTTGTTTTTCTGAGTTACACTTTTGTTTATAGTTTTGTATCGTGGCCTCCCACCGATAAAAAGGTTTTTTAATTTTTCTCGAAAATTTTCTTATGTAAGGGCATAAAATATTTATATTGTTGAAATGACAAAAAACCTCTACCAGAAAATGTAAAAAAATATATACAGTGTCATTTCAAAAAATTGTATGTGACGTCACCACTCTGAAACAATTGCAGATAAAATTTTTTTGATAGTGTTAAAATGTAGGTTTTATGTACCATTTGATTTGATATAAGGTTTATTAGGTCTAAAATAAATAATAAAGTAGCTAGAAGGCGGGGCCTTTTTTGTAGAACAGACTGTATATAGTATGACTTCTACACAATCTGCATTGTCTCCTGGCGCTATTTACGTCTTTTATGATCACATGATCGCTTCATGGAAACGTACTTCGTCAGGAACTGAAACTTTAGCTTGTCGGCCAAAATATATGTTTTTATCTTTGACATTTTCTTCTGCGAAAATTTGGAATCATTTGTTAATCTACATATATTTTCCAAGAATTTATTAATAAGTAATAGTCAGCACTATTTCCTCCCTCACACGTTTATTTTATAGTTGGATATTCCGTTATCATGTAACTCCATGTCATCCATAAATTGGTTACATTATGCAATTACATTTGGCTAGAGTTGTAAAAACGGTTTTTTAAGAAACGTTTTTTTCCAAATAAAAATCAGTGTATATTTCATTAAAAAAACAAATAATTTTTTCACCATTGGAATACAAATAATTACTACAGTTAAATGACAACACTATTTTCTATATACTTATAGTCTAAGAACCAGCGACAAAAATAGTTACATCATTTAATTAAGAAAATATTTCATCTTATTGTACCTTCTTAACGTCGCTGATAATTAATTTGGAAGTCTGCCTGATTTTAGGTGGTGGAAATAAGTAAAGATATATCTATTTCTTATGTTCCTTTGGAAAGGTATGTTTAGTTAGGTGAAACTGACCTGACAAAATATCAATTATCCTTTTTAAATTATTAGGTTATAGTTTTGTATCTTTGACAAACATTTTTAGCATATTTGTAATACTTCTATATGGCGTGTTGAAGAGAGAGGGTGTCAGAGAAAAATGAAGGACAGAATGGTTGCGATTTGTGCGTAATGCGCAAGCGCTAATTCTGTTTGGCTGCCAGAAATACGATCCGCGTGGTACGACACTATCCGACGCCGAAGCGAAGGCGATTTCACGAGCCATGAAGTTACGCGCGAAGATTAGCGCACGCGCAAAGGTAGGAACTTGCAATCATTCTGTCTCACTTCTTTCGCGAACGCTAGCATACAGCGCTTGAATAGGAACACGCCATATAGAAGTATTACATATAATCCATTCAGAAAACTCCCGTAAAAGTCACTATTAGAGCCCTTTATAATACAAGCAGACGCATGTCGCACAAGTTGCATAAAATCCTGCATCACAGTACTTTCGCGTTTACATGTTGGTGGCCATGATGCAACCAAAACATAACTCTACAATGTCAAACATTTCAGTCGCTGTGGGTTATTATATTATCTATTCTCGCTGTTCTAGCTTCTAACCTCGTGTTTGAGTTGCCAGCTGTCTTCGTTTTCCTGTGATTTTTGCCTTTTATGCTTTGCATCAAATGTATACACATTAACGTATTTCATTTTCTAAAAAGTAACTAATTTGTTGAATTTGCCGCTTTTGTGATGTGATTCAATATGGCTGACAAGCATGCTCGTATTATAGAGGTGCTTCAGTCACTATCAGTTGATTAATATGATTATACCACTCCCTCTAACATCAACCAATGAAAAACGGCAAAATGCATAGTTACGCATGTACTAACTTTTGATAATGTACATAGCAACTGACAATCACATACCTTCCTGATTAATAGGTGATAATCACACGCCTTCACAAACATCACGTTACCTGCTGTCAGTACAATTGTCATAACAATCACATGAACTGTACTTTTAATATTTAAAATACACTATTCAAACGTTGTTTATTGAGTCGTGATATAATCTAGCCGAATGCAACTCGTGTCTTCTCGATTATCAAATCATTTCTGTTTCCACTCGATATATTGTTTTAGGCAATCACGCTCGTCCTTCGGACTCGCGTAATTGCCAAACAATATATCTCGTGTAAACAGAAATGATTATTTGATAATCAAGAATCCACTAGTTGCATTATATATGAAAATCGCTAGTAGGGGTGTTAGTAATTTTAGCATTTTATGTTGGCGTCATTTTCAATTTAAATTTAAAGGTTTTGTTTTTTTACTTTCACTTTGACATTTGAATTATTGAAGTACATTTCATTTCATTTGGTTGCATATATAATACAAGATAACTTACTAAAGTTATTAATAAATTATGTTTTTACTTTGCTTCACTAAAACTACGATTCATATTTAAGTTTAGCTAAATAACAAATAATTTTTCATAACCTTACTTACAAGTTTGACGTTAAGTACATTCACTAAAAAAGTTGATAGGTTCTGTACATAAAGTACACTCCAAAGTTTTCATTTGACAGCGTAAACGTCACGGGAGTTAACTGAATTGATAATATATGATTTTTAGCTATACGTGTATTTGTCAAATGTCAAAAATTAACTCAATTTTAAAAAGTATACCTGACATTTTGTCAGGTCAGTTTTACATAACTAAACGGTAGGTCATTACTGGGGACACTTTTCCCAAAGAACATAAGAAAATGAAATACCGCGAGATCGAATTAATTTGTAATATGAGTCGCCTGTGATACGTGTTTGTTATATGTTTGACCGTTCTAAAGTTTATTGTTGGTGGCACTGTCAGTCTACATCAAATTCGAGGTTGTCAGGTTAGATTTTGTGTCAAATAACAAACAAAACCTAACCTGCTAACCTCGAATTGGACATACACCGACAGTGCTACCAACAATACACTTCAGTACTGCCAGATACGTTTATTTTATCTGTCATCTCTAACACTTTGCGCCCCTGCTGCAGCTTTCACCACCACTGGAAACCAGGCAGAGTTCCAATTATCAGCGATGTTAAGAGAGTATAGTAGCATGGAATATTTTCTTAATGAAATGACGTAACTATTTTTGTCGCTGGCTCTCCGTCTATTAGGACTTCATTTTTGAGTAAAAGTTATTTGGTCATTGTTCACTGGCATATATATTTATCTGCAGTGTTTTTACTGTTATTTAAAAAAGGCTTGCTCAGAACTGAAAAAACCAACAGCTCCATATGTTTTTTGGGTCAGTATAAGATCTTGCCTATTGTGCATGTCTGCCAGTCTGATTCTGAGTGGTTGATGCTGTACCCGGATCTAGTTGGATTCACGCCAGGTAAAGAAGTACTGGTTTCAAACAATCCACCAGCAGTTCACTGCGTCCATTTATTTTTTAGGTTAGTTACAGCCTTTGATAGTTTTTTAATTGATTATTTTTGAACTGCTGATCATATTCGTGTCTGAAGGTCAATTTTTGATCATGCGCAATAGGCAAGACCTTATACTGTAGTCTTATTTTATAATAAAAACAGTTTTTTTTTTGAAAAAACAATGTTTCTTTTTTCATTTACAGCAACATGTGGTTGTCCCATCTTTGCGATCGCATGTTTTTATGTTCTACAATGGTTTGATGACAAAATTGTTACTAACCACTGTGATGACCATGTTATAATTCCATCCTATTAGTGATACTTGGTAGACTTCATTGAAAGCAAAAGTGAGATACTGTTTTATAAGAAAAAGATATCAGTAATTTGATATCATGCTTTCTATGGTAAATAAAGTTGATTTCTAAAGATGAATGAGACCCATTCATGTGCGACATTACAAATTTGCGTCTGCATTGCTAAATTCTTACTGGGTTGATAATAATCTACTTTTGTTGTAGGAGTGAAGATGTCCCACTTCCTTTTGTTCACCTATCATTAAAAGACATTTAAGCAAGCATAATAAACATTAAACAAGAAACTGTGGAGAGGAGTAGGTAAGTCGTGTAGAAGTTATTACAGAACATGGATATCAACGAAAACTTTGATAAGTCGTATATAAAACAAGAAAGCATCAGAAGTATTAATAACATTACTATTTATACTGAAATGAATATAAATAAGAAAATTTTATACTAGAAAATGCAGACTATGAAAACAAAACATTTGACAAAAATAATATAAATATTGCTATGGAGACATGTAGAGGACAAAAACCTTACAGTTGTTCTGTTTGTGGATACAAATCAACACGTAAACATCATTTAGTTGAACATATGAGATCTCATACCGGAGAAAAACCATTCCATTGCTTCGTTTGTGAATACAAAGCCACACAAAAAGGCGCATTAGTTGCACATATGAGGTCTCATACAGGAGAAAAACCATACCGTTGCTCCGTTTGTGGATACAAAGCAACACTTAAACAGCATTTAGTTCAACATATGAGATCTCATACCGGAGAAAAACCATTCCATTGCTCTGTTTGTGAATACAAAGCAACACTGAAACAACATTTAGTTGAACACATGAGGTCTCATACTGGAGAAAAACCGTACAGTTGCTCTATTTGTGAATACAAAGCAACAGTTAAAAGTCATTTAGTTAAACATATGAGGTCTCATACCGGAGAAAAACCATACCATTGCTCTGTTTGTAAATTCAAAACAACACAAAAAAATCATTTAGATACTCATATGAGGCGTCATACTGGAGAAAAACCGTATAGTTGTTCTATTTGTGGATACAAAGCAACACGGAACAGTACTTTAGTTATACATGTGCGGTCACATACAGGAGAAAAGCCTTACAGTTGCTCTGGTTGTGAATTCAAAGCAACACACAAAAGCGCTTTAAATAAACATATGCGGTCTCATACCGGAGAAAAACCATACCGTTGCTCCGTTTGTAAATTCAAAGCAACACGGAAAGATAATTTAGTTACTCATATGAGGATTCATACTGGAGAAAAAACGTACAGTTGTTCTATTTGTGAATACAAAGCAACACGGAAAAGTGTTTTAATTATACATATGAGGACTCATACGGGAGAAAAACCATACAGTTGCTCTGGTTGTGAATTCAAAGCAACAGATAAAAGCGCTGTAGTTAAACATATGCGGTCTCATACCGGAGAAAAACCATACCGTTGTTGCGTTTGTGAATACAAAGCAACACAGAAAGGTCATTTAGTTACTCATATGAGGTTTCATACTGAAGAAAAACCGTATAGTTGTTCTACTTGTGAATACAAAGCAACACGGAAAAGTGCTTTAGTTATACATATAAGGTCTCATACAAGAGATAAAGCGTAGGAACAATTGCTTTATTTGTGATTGCAAAGTAACACAGAAAAGTGCTTTTAATATCACATATGAGGACACATACAGGATAAATCCCATACAGTTAATCTATTTGTGAATACAAAAGAACACAAAAAAGTTAAACATATAACTATACAGGTGCTACAATTGTAACTTCAAGGGGACACATAAAAGTAATTTAGTTTTACATATGGAGTCACATACAAAAAGAAATTACTGGTTTGTTTCTCGATGCAAATTATTACAGAGAAGAAACGTATGCAATACATAAGGTCTTATAGTACAACAATTTTTTTAATGATTTATAAATGTGAAACTTGAAAAATCGTAGAGTGTGGTATAAGTTAAGAAAAGTGAGAGTTTTGCAGCAAGTATAAACGTTTAATTTACAAGCATGGAAGAGTTGCGTTTCTAATGTGTTGAGCATGCTATTTTTCCCATACCATTGCAAAATGTAGCCAAAATAAAGTTTTTGGCTTTTAATGTATCTGATGTTGACATATTAATTATAATTTACAGGAATTTGGAAATTATGACATATCCATTACTATAATCCTTTTCATAAGAAAAGAAGTACTTTTCAAAACTAAAACATTTTTTGAAATGTTTGACATTTCTTAATGGCATTGGAAAATATACTAATAATAATCTTATAATAACTAAGGGTGAAATTATTTGTTATTTTGTAAAAAATACTATCCATTATAATGCAGCGCTAAAATTGATACTTACTATTTATGTATATATGTATGGTAGTAACAATCCATGATAGTGAACATGAATTTGTTGTAACTCTTTCTTTTAATTAGGTATTGTTGATAGCAGTTGTAAATATGGTAATCTCAGCAATTAGTAGTTATAAGGTAGAATTGAAGACAGAATAGTAGTGAGCAGTCTTGTGTGTTTATGTTCAATTTTATTTTAATAAATATACTGTGTTCAAACTATGTTTGATCATGGGTTTTAAGTAAATAGTGTGAAATAAACTGTAATCCAGTAAATACAAAAGTTCATGCAATTAGCCCACAAAAACTGCATAACTTGCGCCAGATAAGATATGTGTCAAGTTTCTGTGTTGTGATAATAATTAAATGTAAGCGACACATGCAACAAGCGGTAGTTCCGTATTTACAAACAGACGTTGCACTTTTTACATGTGTAGTATATCATATGTCAAAAGCACAACGCTGCATTTCTGCAATGCTAGTGGGTCAACATAACAAACTCAAGCGTTCAGAATTACGTTAATTTAAACATATATGATTGTAATTTTTAATAATATGTGCTATGTTTTAGAATTCAATATACCTTTAACCACGATCGTATATTCATTGATGGGGACGAACACAGGCTTCAAATGTTCATAACGAAAGGGTTAGGCCTGACTCTTTCACCCTATCTCTTAACAACAACCTAAGCTCCACATCTCCTGTCAAAAAACTAAACTGGTCTTACAACAAACATAAAAAATGCTAAGCTCCAATTAGTTTTGGCTACCACCTTTTACATACTGAGAATTTCAGTTCCAAGTTATTTTATTTTTAAACTACCTTTTTGAATTTCCAAAATTACACTCACAGCTACACTTACAATTTTAATATTAGTTGTGATATCTAGAGAAGATAAGAGTTAACCTGAGAGGAAATCTGAAGGGGTTGGTAAGCTAAAAAATTTTGGAAACTGGTTTCTGTGCACAAATAGCTGAACTAAGTTTATTTATAATTTGGTGAACAAGGGTTTTCCAGTTTAGATTTTCATCCAAGAATAACCCTGAAAACTTATTGTGACGTATACATACTTACTAAACTCGAGCCAAGTTACGAAGGCAAGCCATGTAAACAAAGATTCTGGCAGTTCTCAGTGCCGCCAAAACCAGTTTCACACGGTGCACATTTTACGTAAACTTTCGTTGCATGTTGCTGTAAAGGAAATAACAAACGCTGTACGTGTTACAATCCTTTTCTTGATAAATTTGTGGTCATAAAAACCGTTTTCTTTATATATGCAGCTTTCTGGAAATTTCCTCTCGTTGATCGACGTTTCAGATTGAATTCCTGCAAAGTAGTTAATTCATAAATATTATTATGATACACGAAGTGGTATGATCAATCATAACAAAGAAATATTTAGAACTAATAAATTTGGAAGATTACAATTGACAAATGTATTTGTTATAATAATCAGAATGAATATCCTGTAATAATATAATATTTGAAATTGAAAAGAGTGTCATAAGAATAGTATCTAATAGGAATGAAATTTTTGTTTAGTTTAGTTACATAAATAAACTCATTGAAAAATGTGCCATTGGTCTTGAAGTATTTAATTTTGCTTAATAAAAACTAGAAATTATGCCTTATTTGTATAGTTTGGTTGAATACAAATATTAAGGCTGTTAACAAATTTACGGGGTATAGAAATGAAAGTGAAATATTAATTTTATTGGGGCTGGACAATCTGTGAAGAGATTGACGAATACAGTGAATTACATAGAAAGAACCAGAGAACTACTGAATTGGAGAAGATTGGATTTATTGGTGAACGTGACACATAATTAAATATTTATTTTTGACATTGGTGGTTGTATGGAAGTAAGGTTATTCATCTAAAAGGAGGTCAGTAGGAGTGCTACTAGAATTGGAAGGCTTCTGAGGGGATTGGTGAGTGCAGAGGACTATCTAAGGAATAAACAAGATAAGATCAGATTCATTTATAAAGCTGAAACTTACCAGGAGTCTATTGGAGTTGAAGTTGACGTTTGATGAGGGGATTGAAGCTGGATTCAGCGGATTCTTGGAATTGGTTGACAGGAAGAGGCTGTAGGTATCACACAAGGTGAACATCGGGATCTCTTGAGGGAAGGAGCAGTAGTGTTTGGATATTTGCAGAGTGAGCTTAAGAAGTGATAAGGTTTGTGTTAGCAATTAATATCAAAACATTTTAAATAAAGAGCAATAAGGGAAAAAGTAAAATACAAAACAGTAATTATTTTAATAAATTAATTAATAATTATGTCAATGTAAAAAAATAGATTTGTCAATACCTGGTTTGAGAAGGTGTAGAAGTTGGGTTGACGTTTGATGTCATTGTATAATTAAGAATCAATTTAAAAATTTAAACTTCAACTAATAGAGATCTAGATTTGGTTAACCACCCCTGAAATAAGAGTACTTGATTTGAAAGCAATTATAGTTTAACTAACGTGGCATTGTATTAATTAAGGGCAAGCTTAAAGTAAAATATTGAATACATAAATTATATGACTACTTTAAACATATGAGATAACTCCAATATATAACATAAGGTCACCCAACGTGGTGCAATTGTAATACATAATTAATGACTATGCAGCCGATGAGGAGCTAGCATATCCAAAACAATATGTACACTAATTACTAATAAGCATCAAGTAAATATTAGCTTCCAACAATAGTTACTTTCCATTTAACAATTTAATATGACATATAAATATTTTGCAATAATTAGTGACTTCTGCAAATAAACATTAAATATGATATTAAATACGAGTAGTCATTAATAGTATTTTTCTAATTCTGTATCGAAAACTGATAATAACACTTTATTGTCTTTATATTCTTTGAGTATTCGTTGTACCGTTCTCACGCCAACATCCAAAGTTTTTGCAACAAACTCACAAATGTTCAGTAATGTACTCTCAGGATTTTCTTGTAAAGTTGAGTGGTACAAGTTTACAGTAGCTGTTTTTTTAGCAGAGTAAGAATACGTATGCCGCTTACGCTGTATAGATTGTACGGGTTCCATTATACTCCAAAACAAACAATTTTCGCACACACTCTTGTTACCTATTCGCCAACACACTACAAACACAGACTAAGATCTGATACTGCAAATAATTACCGCACAACAAAACAACGCTCATTCCTCCTCTAGTGTAAAGGCGCTCATTAGCGTTGTTCGACTTTCTCTTCGAAACGGCCAACCACAGAACGTCTTTCTATCACGTGATTTTCACCGACCACGTGTCTTTGTTTACCTGGCTTGCCTTCGTAATTTGGCTGAAGTTTAGAGATGTAACAAATATTCATCTTACTATTCCGTATGCGACCTTCTTTAATTATTCGGCCAAATGCCGAATATTGTGTTATATGCAGTTTCGATTCATCATTCGCCAAGGTTCAAAATAAATCTTACATTTAAAAAGGTTTAGGTGGTTTTAACAATTTTACAACTAGCAAAAATACTAATTATTAATATTCCTAATATGTATTTCTGAATTCTGAAGATGGTTTTTGGCAAGCAGGTGTCCAAACGCAGTGTTCTTGAATAGTTAAAACCGAATATTCTTTTCATCTGTAATACGTACTACACTGCTCAACAACTGAAGTGGAACGCTTATTTGTGTTCTACCAAATGAGCAACAAATGTACACCATAGGTCCAAAAACATTATTTTAAGTAATATGATTTATTGCTAATCATATTAGTACAGCAAAGTAAGCAACAAAAAAGAAAACAAGGGAAAAAATTGGCAAAGTTGAATTAACACAAAAAAATCAAGTAATTTTAGCAATTTCCTATCATATAATACAAATAATTCTGCATTAACAAAGCTAAATTTTACCACTAGTATTTAGTTGGACCTCCTCTAACAGTACCTAAGTATTGCTTGGCGCCGTCTTGGCATGTTACAAATAAGATTTTACAGGAATTGCAATTGCATTCTATTGCAAAAGAGTTAGAACTCTTGTTAATTCAGGTCCAGGACAAAACGCCGACTCCCATTATGCCGACCACGTCCAAAACTCCGAACGTTGTCGGTGACCAAAATGCCGACTCGTGTCCAAACCACCGAACGGCTCTAACCAATGTCATGTCGTTGCGAGTATGGCGTTGAAGCTAAACACGAATCGAAATTTGTATTTGGCACAAAATGCAGACTGCACATCTATTCAGCATCAAGTACAATTAATTCTGCACCTTCCGATACCCTACCCTGCATTTTGCAATAATTAATTTTATTTTACAAAAATGATAAAATACACATTACAATTATAAAAAGATTCATACTCTGCCATTTAAAAGTCAAGGATTTTCTGTTCTATACAATATTTTTATAAAAAATATGTCACTCTTAAAAACACACATATACAGGGTGATTTTGAAGGGCACTTCTTCGTATATTGAAATGTCACATATATAATAAATGAACAAGTAGATCTGCAAACATTTTCGTATACAGCCTCTTCCAAACATTTTGCAACAAATGGAAGACTGTGTTATTACTACTTTCGCAATAAGTTTAGGCATCATTTAAAAAGTAGCTAGTTTCAAGAATATATTTTTCAGTTGTTTCACGATTTGGCAGGAAATAGAATTAATTTAAAACTATATTTCTAAAAATGTTTAAAAATGCTTCAAGAAAAACATTATAGTTAAAAACTAAGTTCAGATATCAAGTTTAAATGAAAACTATTAATGTTTATTGTTATTCGTCATATAATAGAAAATTTTGTTGCGTTAATGCAACTGATCATTTCCTCATTAAATATTCATAATATCGTATGCTCTGCTATTCTTAGATACCTACGATAATTGTGTAATTCCATGGCTTGCCGATTTTTATTTCAATACGAGCATTAGAAAACTTAAATGCAGGAAGTAATATAATTATACTAAAATGTTAGCTGATTTTATACAAGCTCTCCACAGATATACGATTGTATTTCAGAATAGTAGACTATAGGATTTATAAAATCTTAGTAAAGAAAATAGTCAGTTTCGTTGACGTACCAATAATTTGCAATAAAAAAACGAAGAAAAATAAGCATTTATATTTTTTATCGAAACTCTTATATCTGAACTTAACTTACAATATTTTTCTTCGAAATTTTTTAAAAAGTTTGAGAAATAAAGGTAGTGTCCTCTTGTCGCAATTTTAATTTTTTTCCGTATCCCGGCAAACCGTCAAACAATTAAAAAATAGTATATTTCTGAAACTGGTTTTCAGTGATGCACAGACTTTTAGAAGGAGTAAATTCTTTTAGAAATCGGCAATACAAAGGTTTCCCATGTGTTGCATACCTTTTAGAATACGATGTACAAAATATGCGTCAGTTTAAAGAAAAACAGATTAAAATTCAATTACCTTCTGTTTGGGAGTTGCAGGTAAAGTTACAATAAATGTACTTGTTTTATATTTTATTTTGACGACCTGAAGTCAAGTGTTCGCAATTATCCTGAGCTAATAATGCTTTACGTCCTATAATTTTTCAAAAACTACTAATACCATTATTTCATTTGTCAATATCAACCGCTCAAAACAATAAACAACAACATCTGAAGTTTACATTCACATACCTACACGAAAACAAACGTAATCTTTTTTTTATGTCCTACGTACTTGACATTTTTTATTTTGTCAGAAGGATTTATAACAACGAGAGGAGTCAGACAGGGAAGCATACTAAGCCCCTACTATTCATAATGATAATGGACGATGTATCAAAGAAAGTGAACCAACTCACAAGAGGTGTGCAGCTAGGATACTACAAACTAAGACCAATCAGAATGAACGAACTCATGTACGCTGATGACCTTTTATTATTCGCAAATAACAAAAACGAACTGCAACAACGAATCCATAGATGGAACGAAGCTCTAGAGAAATATAATTTGAAGATAAACCTAACAAAGACAGAAATAATAA
>CALNHX010010841.1:0-36906 GCA_940337035.1 Agriotes lineatus | reverse complement strand
TAGAATAGTAAAGGCAATAAACTATTTATTTTACAAATTAATAATTACAAACATCTTTTAATGAGTCTTGAGATTTGACACAATTTTGAATTCTATATTAAAATAATAATTAATTGTATTTGTGGTGACCTTCCCTAATTGTTTATTTTATTTCTCCCATAAAAAGGAGGTCATTGCAATATTTGATGCCTTCTATATGTAACTTGCGATAACCTATCCTCTTGTACTATTCCTCATATTTTTCTGTTTGCGAGCTACTCTTATTATTACCTGTACTTTACCCTCTTCCTTTGTGAGGTTACTGTCTATATTGCAATGGTCTTAGGCCCTACAACTCAACCCTGATAGCATTGCCAAATTAATGGACATTTTACTAAAGCTCAGGATGAGGTATTTTATATAACTGCAAGGCTAAAACTTGAATTTAACAGGATGAATGCATTTGTAAAGAGATGCCAGTAGTAGCAGAATAATTAAATAAAGAACGCAGTAGCAAAGCTCAATTCTCACAGGGATCTAAGTTGAATGTAAGATCAATTTAAAATAAGAGGTTTGTGCAAAGGTAATAGCCGAACTAAAAGAGATTAGTAATCAAATGAAGCGTAGAATTCAAGTAAAATTAGACAGTGAAATTTTGTCAGGGTTTTAAAAGAACTGTATAAGAAGCTAGATAAACCAATGAACGTTGCAACGAGCAGCTAAGAAGACAGGCATTAAGGCATATAACGGAAATTGTAAGAATCAGCAAGATAGGGTAAAAAGCGAAGAAAAGCAGACAGGTGAATTCGAAGGAAGCCTTGGTGCAGGAAGTACTCTAACTTAAATAATCAGTGCAGTGATGTGTGTGAACGATTAAAAGCAATTAATAAAAAACGTGCAGTGACGCAAAGACACGGTTAATTAGTTATAAATGTAAACAATTATATTAAGGATAAGAATTTTGTAGATAGTTTTAGTTGTAAGCAAATTTAGTGTTAAAAGTAATCAATTTGAACTTGGCCAATATCCGTTTTTTATTAATATTCCACTTGCAATTGTTTATGACGGATTTTCAAGGAGAACAAAAGAATAAATTGTAAGAATGATTGTGTTGAAATGTGCTCCACTTTAAACAAATTTTTCATATAATAAATAAACAGATATCAGCATAAAAAGTATACAGTTTTACTGAGTGTATGTCCAAGGTGGTGTGGTAATATTTGCAGTGATTTCCGCCACAAAAAAGTAAAAAGTTCTTTGAAGCTCCGTTACGATAACCTAGCAGCCGATGCAGCCCAAGCTCCGATCTCTGTGTGGAGCGAAGCGAGTCAACACAGCCCAAAGGGAAGGTTTCAGGTCATAGAGCAGCCTTCTAAGAACGGGTCCTAGGAGTTTCATCAGGATCAGCCCCATAGCAGCCCAAGAATTTCATCAGCGTTTTCTACAAGTTCCAGATTCAAGTTCGGTAGAGAACAGGTACCGTTTTTGGCCAAAACTAGCTACGTTAGGCCCATGAAACTTATGTGTATATAAGAAGAGTCAATACTTAAGACAATCCAAGCATTTTCCGTGGCAGCAAAGCAAGTGCAGCTCGCAATATAGGCCAAGTCCATAATTTGAGGTTAGGCGAAGTTTGAACTCAAGCGACGCTTCGAAAAACAATTTGCCCGCGTCTCTTCGACGGGATCGACAATCAAGTGCTGGAAATACCAATGACAATTAATGCCGCCAAAACACTCGTATTCAAATAATTACCGGTAGAAACTTTGATAAATGTCACTTTGTTGTTAAGTCACTGACCGCTAATTTGCCAGCGGGATCCATTTTGGTGTAGCATTTGACCTAATTTCGAATATTTGCTTATGCGCATTAGAGCTAAGACGGAAAACAGATCCGTATTCAAAGAATTTGAGAAATTACACTTTCAAGCAGGAACCTAACTGAGAGGAGTGATTGCTTTACGAATGAGCTAGCGTTTATTTATGCTGATTTCCAAACTGATCTTTCCTAGATTCCATTCCTTTAATTGAGAGCTATGTTGTTCTTAAATGTCTGGATTGCCTTTGTTTTTTCTTTGAGCATTGGGTTATTTACATTATTTCTTGCTTTTCCTTCTGCTCCATATCTATGTTCTTGTTCTAGTACATTGTTTCCCACTTCTTGTTCGTAAGGTGTTCTGTACAGTACCCATTTATTTAGAATTTCATTATCGCCCACTTAGTGGTTTTTCTTCTTTATTCTTAATTACTGCAGTCTTGTTATGTTTTTTTTCCCTTATGTATGATGTGGTAACATTTTGTGATTTGTTTAATTCCTGAATATATTCAAGTATTCTATTATTTTTCTCTGGTTTTTCATCGCTATAATTTGTGTACTTCTTTTCTGATCACTTTATATTTCTCTTTTTTTATTTGGTAATTTAACATACATAAAAATTGCCACTTAAGTATTATAAGAAGCTTAAGTTTTTTGTTTAAATAGAACTAATGAATAGCCAAAGTAGTTTAAATGACATATTATACGTTAAAATAAAAGTGAAAGTCATTTGTGTTCCCTGCAATGCTCAGAACAAAGATTCAAGTGACATTTTTTATTGCAGCTAACCTTGCAGCCAATAATCAAAGATTAGAAGACTTATGTTCTGTCTGTATGTTCGTATCTGACATGTCAAACTTTGCTGAATTCAACAAACTGTATGTCAATATACTCAACCACATGAATCCTCCTAGCAGAGCTTGTGTTCAAGTGCCTTTAAATAAACACTGCCCAGTTGTCATAGAGGCTGTGTCATGGTCGCCACCAACTGAAGCCATGGGGGATACGCAACCCAGCCGGTATAAATTGCATTTCAAGTCACTCTAAATTAACTAATACGCCTTTAATGCTCTATTTAGACATACTTTGCATGTTCAAAGTACATCCCATTGGGCGCCAGCGAACATCGGGCCTTACAGCCAAGCAGTACGAATCGGTGAGCTTATACATCTGGCCGGACAAATCGGGCTGGTCCCTGGTAGTATGCAGCTAGTGAAGGGCGGCATAAAGTACCAATGTCAATTGGCTCTTAGGCACATCAGTAGAATTCTCAATGTCATGGACTCTAATATCAATCTACGCCATGTTGTACAGGTGGGAGTGTTTTAAATTTGTTTCATAACTTGCTCGCTGAAGGAAACTTTTAGGGTGTTTGCTATGTCACAAGCATTAAGCTCATTGAGAGTGCAAGGAAATATTGGGAAGCAAAAACAAATAATGCCATAGTCAACTACGTCGTCGTAACTGGACTACCCAAGAACGCTTTAATAGAGTGGCACGTTTGGGCGCATCGGCATAATAGCACATTTGAATGTAAGTCCGCGATTTGTATCAAATAGAATTTCTAGGATTTATTTCTGTAGATGAGGAAACTGGCAAAAACATTGAGGATTGGTCTGTTGCAATCTATCGACGTTGGAATTATGAAAATAATATTGCAGCTATTGTGTCCCATGTAAGCTATATTAAAGACGAGGTGGAACCACTACCACCTGAAATATGCAGAGAAGCCTTGGAGTACGTTATACGTAAATTACAGCTAGGTCACGAAAAGGATGTAACCTCCATATATAACCTAAAGTTATTTTATAATATAAAAAAACAGATCCCTATAACAGCTCTTCTGGATATTTTAAATGAATTAAGGCAATCGGTCACTATTGTATATACTTTAGTACCTGTTTTAGGTTTGCACAGTGAGCACACTTATTTATCAGTTTGTGGTGTACGTATTCAGTAAATTATTTTCTCTTAGAGTGCAAAACATAGTATGTTGAATTTTTATATGTATACACATTGACTATCCTGTTATTATGATTACTATGCAAAATATATAAATATATATTTTTAACCACTGTTTCTATTCTATAAAGTCCAGATTTCATCGTGCTCAAATGTTTGAGAACTTTTGTACAAACCGCAATTTTTTCAAACTAATTTCTTTTTTTTTAAGTATTAGAAATCTCACTGCCCCGTCCAGAGTGTACAATCGTTTTTACTTATAAGTGCTTTGTTTGCCTCTGCCAATCCATAGGTTCATACTATACAGTGTACAAGAAGAGGCACCTTTACAGACCTTGTTTGTGTTTATTTTTTATAAAACTAACTATAGAATCTGCAAAACCAATTCGCTTCAGTAGTTTATAAACAAAATTAGTTTACCAAATAAATTTTACGGAAATCACATACTCTTTACGCATTGTAATGGTTTAATGCTCACAGCAATTCTGATTGCATAACTAAGGCACTAACATGAATAAAGATTCACCAGAATTGATATTTTGTTTATTGCAACAGTCAAATAGTTATCATACACTAATAAAAGCACAAGATATGATTAGCAGTAGCTATAATTTGATTGACAGAGGTTAGCATTAGATAAAACAGTATCGGAAGGGTTACGTTTAACTTAATTTTCATTAATTGTGCTCGTTATGGCAGATGCACTTAAATTATGTAGACTGACAGAATTGATATTGTAAAGTCAAGACAAGAATGTGAATTTAATAAGATACAGAGATGTTTCGGAACTAAATTACATCTTGACCTTCAGCTATTTTCCTAAAAATGTACAAAACACTTAACAAAAACAATTTTTATTGACCGTTATGATTATTACAATCGTTGTGTAAATGCCATCTTATTTTCTTTTTTGCGTGATACAATTAAACTTAATGCAGTGTAAACTTTTACCTGTCACAGTGGCAGATGTTTTCATAAACAAAATGCAATCTGACATTCACCTACAGACTTAAGTTAAGACATGACTAGATTTTTATCTTTCTTTCCAAGGGCTACCCTAAATGAGTTTTTTTTTTTTTTTTTGGAACACAATACATATATGATCTCTAGTTACTATTACAGTCCCTGTATATGCAAGAGTTGAGACATGTAGGCGATTTGTTTTAGATCCACAAACCATGGAGTACCGGATTTTAAACTAAAACAAATTAAATATCTTTTTGCTAAATCACATGGTCCTTGATTTGTGATTCCAAGGGCTCATCTCTTAATACATAATAGGATCTCTAGTTACTATAAATACAGTATGATCAACAATTCAAAAATGATATTCATCTAGTATGGCTATGGAATAGTTCCTAATTTATGAATGCAACTACCTGGTGTCTTAAAATGAATGACATCTAGTATGTTTTGAATTGCCCATAATGCAATCTAAACATTTACTTGAAATTGGCAAGGCTGTAAGTCTATGTCAAATTCGAGGTTAGCAGGTTAGGTTTTTTGTCAGTCTGTGTCAAATAACAAATAAAACCTAACCTGCTAACATAGACTTACAGTCTTGCCAATTTCAAGTAAAATTTTAGATTGCATTATGGGAAATTCAAAGCATACTAGATGTAATTCTTTTTAAGACACCCGGTATAAGTCACTTAAAAATCACATGCCAAGTTTGACATTTAAGTATAAACGTAGTTGCATTCGTAAATTAGTAACTATTAAGTAGCCATACTAGACGAAAATATCATCATATAGAGTCCCTATATTAGTAGCCGGGCTCCATAGCTCAGTGGTTAAGCATTGTGGCCGCTGATCTAAACGTCGAAAGTTCAATCCCCTATCCTGGTGAGGTTTTCAAAAAATTTAAAATGCGGATGAAGGCCTCTACAGAATGCCATCATTCGGAAGTGATGTAAAGCGGTGGGTCCCATGTTACTACGATGTGTAGCATGTAAAAGATCCCTTGCTGGGGTTGGCACTCCTTAGTCTCGGCAAAATTCTAAGTAGGACTAAGGTACCTGGTACTCTGCATGTCTAGACCTCGTCCACGGGATTGGCAAAAAGGCCTATGAAGGCCTACTTGCTTGACATCAGTCTCCCTACAACAAATAATACTAATACTAGTACTCTATATTAATAAGAGTATCGCAAATCCGCCATATTGGCTCCAAAGAAAAGGCGGGAAAATTAAAATATTAAGGTGACGTTTTCAATTAGTTTATTTTCATGTTTTAAAGCAAATATGAACATCAATAATAATATTAAAAAGAGAGTTAGACTACACAAGGGAGAAAGAAGCTGTAGTATAATACCACTTAGTTTCTTTAAAAATTACCATTTCATAACCTACAACTAATAGTAGTAATTTTTTTACATTTGAAGTTTAGATCTGTGCTTACTGATTTTAAGTTGTATAATCCATTCACTCCTTTTTGACATAAAGGTTGGCCTTGAATTTTTGTTGTTTAGTTGCACATGAAAAGAACTGTAATTTTTATTTTATTGTCTAACCTGCATAACCTCCAACTGTCATTTGACAGAATAGAATATTGTTGACAGATGGACTGCTCATTTTGATAGTACATGTGGAGAAATTGTAAGACATTCCATAACCTTGATCCTTAATGTATTCAACTACACAATTACTGAAACTGGATACATATATAAAAATCTGGTGTGATACACTCACACAACTTCCTTTTACAGTGATCTTATAATTAGTCAAAAATTTCATTTTTAATTTTTAACCATTTGTTAAAAATTTTCAAAAATTACAAATTCTACAAAAACGGTACAAAATCAAGTGTTAGTTGAAGAGACAAATTTTCTCTAGAATTTTAAGGTAAATTCAAAAATGTAATAATATACCGGGTGTTTTATTTAAAATAGGAGTTAATAAAAAAAATAAAAAAAAAAAACAAAAGAAACCTACTTTAGAAGTATTCAACTGGAAAATCACCTATCTCACATCAATACACATTAAAAATGTAAGAAAAATGTAAAATTTTAAAAAAATCGTTAGAGCCGTTTTTGAAAAAATCGAAAAAAACTGAAAAATCACAAGAGTAAACACCTACTTCCGGTTATGCGATTTTCTTCAAAAGCTTGCTGTCTCATCTACATAGTACACAAAACTTATATATGAAGTTTCAATGCCATACCTCTTTTCGTTTTTGAGATATTCTGTTCACAGACACACACACAGACAGACACACAGCAGACAGACCAATGAAAAAAAATATGTTTTTTGGGATCAGGGGACTCTAAAACGTGAAGATCTGTTGAAAACTCAATTTCGAATTTTTGGGGTGAATCCAATACTTCCTTTATAGTAGTAAAAGGAAGTAAAAATTACTAAAGTTATTATTATTTACATAAGGCAGGCGGCTATTAGTCGATATGACCCATACAGTGAACTTAGTTAAGCGTGAAACAGAATAGACGCTCTCTACCGCTCTTGACTGTCTCCAAATATCAAACCCAAAGTTTGCTCATATGGTGAAGTGGTAGCACTGCACAGAACGAACGCGCATCAGCGCTCTACACTGCTGAAGTTGATCAACTTTCTACTTGTGACGCTGCCAACGCCGTGAACTGTCAACGCTACCCAAACATAACCAAAAATATCAGATTATGCAAAATGAGCATGAGCTGTTGTATTATTATATTCCGTATTGTGCAGCAATGGCCAAGAACAGAAAGTTATGGAAAAAGAAGATACAAGCCATAGGCCTATAGGCCTGCAGTGCTGATTTATATATATTGTGCAGTTTGATTGTTAGGGTCATTAGATACAATAAATACAGATTATAAAATAGTATAAAAATATCAAAATCATCCATGGTGAAGCTAACTACAAACACTGCAACGTTAGTTTTTGTAGGTTATGTTGTGTTTTGAAGGTTATGTTTACAACACTAAGCAGCGCTCATTCTGTTCCTGTTGAAAAGTGTAGGCGTGTTTTCGCGCATAGGAACGGTTGAGAACGTTGTACTCTGTTTAGTGCTTTTAGCTAAACTAACTAAAAATTATATTACCTATCTAAGTATAAATCAAGACTATTCTATTAGTATAGTTAACAACTATTTCCGGTAAATTATTCCAAAAATTACAAACACGTAAACTAAAAAAATACTGTCGCGGTAGTTTTCTAAATTGTACTTTGTACAATTTAAAAGAATGTCTACTAGAATTGGGGTCGAGTATAAAAGATTCTTTCAGAGTAAAAACTATTAAGAATCTTAAAAGTTTCAATTAAGTCTCCGCGCAGTCGCCTATCAGTTAAGGAGGTTAGACCTAAACATTGCAATGTCTCCGCATAAGTTAAATGTTTGACAGAGGCAGGCAGCTTACTAAATCGGCGCTGGATGTTTTCTAAAAGACTAGTGTCTTTAATAAAATACGGAGACCATACTACCACAGCTTTTGAATATTTTAATAGCAAGTAAAGGCGTTATACTGACGAAGGTTTTGCGAATTAAAACTATTATACTATTGGCTCTTTTTGTTATTTTAATAATATGCGAGTCCCACTTTAAATCGCTAGTAATAGTAACTCCGAGGTCTATTCTACTTAAATTGGAAACCATGAACTCAAACGTAAAGCTAATTTAAACACAACAGTCATTTTACACAACTAAATTGGGGAAACTGCCATGGCCGACCTTCATGCAAAATAGATGTGAACAGAATATAGATAAAAGATTCTTTCAGAGTAAAAACCATTAAGAATCTTAAAAGTTTCAATTAAGTCTCCGCGCAGTCGCCTATCAGTTAAGGAGGTTAGACCTAAACATTGCAATCTCTCCGCATAAGTTAAATGTTTGACAGAGGCAGGCAGCTTACTAAATCGGCGCTGGATGTTTTCTAAAAGACTAGTGTCTTTAATAAAATACGGAGACCATACTACCACAGCTTTTGAATATTTTAATAGCAAGTAAAGGCGTTATACTGACGAAGGTTTTGCGAATTAAAACTATTATACTATTGGCTCTTTTTGTTATTTTAATAATATGCGAGTCCCACTTTAAATCGCTAGTAATAGTAACTCCGAGGTCTATTCTACTTAAATTGGAAACCATGAACTCAAACGTAAAGCTAATTTAAACACAACAGTCATTTTACACAACTAAATTGGGGAAACTGCCATGGCCGACCTTCATGCAAAATAGATGTGAACAGAATATAGATAAAAGATTCTTTCAGAGTAAAAACCATTAAGAATCTTAAAAGTTTCAATTAAGTCTACGCGCAGTCGCCTATCAGTTAAGGAGGTTAGACCTAAACATTGCAATCTCTCCGCATAAGTTAAATGTTTGACAGAGGCAGGCAGCTTACTAAATCGGCGCTGGATGTTTTCTAAAAGACTAGTGTCTTTAATAAAATACGGAGACCATACTACCACAGCTTTTGAATATTTTCATAGCAAGTAAAGGCGTTATACTGACGAAGGTTTTGCGAATTAAAACTATTATACTATTGGCTCTTTTTGTTATTTTAATAATATGCGAGTCCCACTTTAAATCGCTAGTAATAGTAACTCCGAGGTCTATTCTACTTAAATTGGAAACCATGAACTCAAACGTAAAGCTAATTTAAACACAACAGTCATTTTACACAACTAAATTGGGGAAACTGCCATGGCCGACCTTCATGCAAAATAGATGTGAACAGAATATAGACAGGCAAGTACAATATATTTAAACGATGATATATTACGGTGGTATTAGGCCCTATGGCTCTGCTCTGATTGCAGTTCAATATTAAAATTAAATTAAAGCACAGAGTAGGGATGGTTTATCTAGCTGCAATGATAAGTTAAATGTCATTCCGTAAATGCATTGAAAAAGGAATGCTTGTGTTAAAAAGAAATGAATTGCTTAAGGAACGCAAAGGAGACAACTTGCTTTTCACAGGGTTAAGAGTCAAATTTCATATCAATTAGTTATTAGGTGAGGCTGAGTGAACAGCCAAATCAAATTAAATAATCACAAAAGGGTTTGCCAAGTGCAGGTTATAAAGTGTAGAGTTCAATTTAACTAGTTAGTACAATTCGTGAACAATTCTAAAAGGACGAGAACATTGCAAAGAGAAAATAGTGCAGGCGTAAACTAGCAATTGTAAGAAGCAAATATGACTTGATAAAACTGGAGGAAAGTAGACACAAAATTAGGCCAGGAAACGAGGAAAGGAAGACAGTTAGAAACCAGGGAACAATTATGAAGGAAGTGAACGAAAAACTAGTCGATGTAAATACGTGAGTGAACATGAAACGCACTTAATAAAACGTGGAGTGGCACAAAGACACTATGACAATTAATAAAATGTGGACAATAATTTTAGAAATGTAAATTGTTTAGATCTAATTATTTATAAGAATGTTTAATATAATATGTAAGTCATTTGAACTCAGTCAATGTCCTGTTTATAGTTATAAGATTCGTTTTTGTTTAGAAAGGACGAAAACAATCAACAATTGAATAAAATTAATTTTGACATGCAGTTTTTGGGCTCTTAATTAAACCAAGTTTTTACCTATTAAATAATATTTTATACAAATATACCATCGTGTTGAGCACATCGCAAGATTACCAGTGAAAGTGTGGGTAACATATTCCCAATAAAAAAATGTTTTGCTGCAAGAAGCTTCCAAAGCTGCTTCAAATTTACGAAGGCCGATAGCAGCGACATAAAGGATCCGAGACCAGAGCTGATTACTGGGACACATCACATGGAGCTGTAGGACAACGCCCAGCCACAGAAACCCCGGGGACAGCTACTCCAAGAGAAGATTCGAGCGAGGCCCCTTTTCCGAAGAATGATCGGTACCATCTGAAAATTTTAAGGTACTGTAAAAAGCTTATTAACATTGTGAGGAAGCAGAAATTTGTGTACGAGAGAAACATTACCGTTGTGAATAAGATTCATGCATATTCAAGTCTCCAGCTAAAGCTTTTTGCCAATTATTCATCCAAGTAGAATTGTGAGGTTAAAGGAGGTTATAACAATTGAAAATCCAAGCCGCGTCTGTGTGACGTAGTAGAACAAATTAATCGCTGGAACAAAAGACAATTAGAAGCGCCAAAACACTAGAATTCAAATAAATACCTGGTAGTTTGTTCATAAATTTGAATTTTTCTAAGTCAAAAACGCTTACTGCAATCTAATCAAACCATTTTGTAATTTTGACAGCCGCACTTACATTGCGACTGCTTATTAGGATACATTTGGGCACACAGTGGCGTGCCAGCGTAAAGTAAAATAATAAATTAGCAGAAACCTAACCCTTTTGAATTGAGTCAAGTGCCTACCGAGCTAGCTAGCGTTTTTAGAAAAATTGAAATTGCAGATCGATGAAACATAAAAGAGGGCAAAATACTATTTTATTTGAATAAATAAAAATACAATCATCTGATCTTAAACAGTCTAAATCTATAAATCTGTTAAATTTTACTATTAAAGGTTCCGAGTACATTGTATTAATTTTAGGGACCCGCAACTAGTAACCTTTGCAAATTAATTAGGCGCCGCACCTAGTAGCCTTTGCAACATATAATTAGTACCTACCCCTACCTACTTCTACTTTCAACAATTTTTATGTGCCAATTATTTAATATTAGTGGCATTCCTTTAAAATTGATTTATCGGCGGCAAGATTTTTCGTTTTGCTGGAAGGTTAATAGGTTATTCAGCTGCAAGATCTTCCATTGCGCTGGAGGGTTGATGGAACCAGGTGAGTTAGGATTGCTTCTGCAGTTTTACTAACATAGGCAAAGGGAAGATTTTGGTCAGGTAAGGGTAGCTCAAGCAATTCAACTTCTCCGTTAGGAGCTGGGAATTGAACTTGTTTCTGGACGCTGAAGATTCTTCTTGTATACTCCTTTGAGACAGCGGACCTGGTGAATCTAGGGGTTTAAAATATACTAGTTACATGCAAGGCGGAGAGTTGCTTACTTATTCTCGTTTTTTTTTTTTGAGATCTGTAAAAAATTGTTGCTCTAAAGGCGGGAATGGAATTGCTAGAACCTACAAATGATAACACTGTGCAGCGGTGCCATTTATCTTCCAACAAGATGGAGCATCAAGCCATACAGCTAAAACCACCCGAAAGTGGTTTGAAAACCATAACATGACAGTATTGGATTGGCCTTCGGGCAGTCCAGACGTAAACGTCATCAAAACCCTTTGACATAAAATGAAACAGAAACTGAGAAACAATCCACAGAGAACTCAGGAAGGATTGAGGGCTAAACTTCAAGAAGTATGAGACTCAGTGGCAGTAGAAGAGTGTCAATCTCTTGTAAATTCCAAGCCTAAAAGAATTCCAGCAGTAATTGCAGCAAAAGGCGATGTTACGACGTATTAAATTGTTAAATTGTTACTTCTCATTATGACATTTTATTTTGGCCAAACATTAATTGCCGGTTTTAGTTCAATAAAATGCTTTTTCACAAACAAAAATTGTCATTTTCTGTTATATATTATCATCATAAAGTAGCCAGAATCATTGTGATTCTAAAATTTAAAAAAAAAATACATTAATAAATATATTTTACAAGTAACAGTACATTGAGAAAGAAATTAGGTAGAAATTACGAAGTGGCCGAACATATAGTTGTTAGGGCTCGTGTTACCGTAGTTGAAGTAGAAAGTATATCAAATAAAGACTTGTAATGCTAAAGCGACAATATTTTAAATTAGATAGTATTTCCATTCCTGAGAGATAGGGCAATAAAACGTTCATTGACATTTCTTCAAGGGTACTCATTTTGGATCTAACTAAAATACCAAAAATATCTTGTTTATAACTGCAATAAGCTTTTAGCTACCAATGTAAATAAACGTTTACAATTTAGAGAAAAGGTTATATCACTTTCATTTAGAAATTTTCTTTTTAACGATTAGAATTGCAGTGTTTAAAGAATATTTCACAGTGGACACTATTCTATGAAATAAAATACAACAAACCGTCTTTAAATACTTTATTGATATATAACTGACACCTACAATTACAGATAAACTCTACTATTTAAATTCTGCTGCCACAGCAAACTTTTATTTTGTACCAGGATCATTATTCCTTGGCATTCCCTCAAATAACATCATATCTATCAAAAAACAAGCTCCTAACATGGTAGCTTTCATTCTAACATCTAAATCCATGGGAAAAGATATTCCAAAATTATCTGCATCCGTAAATATCTCTTTTCCAAGTCCAGACCATTGCTTTGATATTTTTCCTACTTCAGTTTTGCCATCTGCAGATAAGACTTTAAACTCGACGTCTCCGCAACAACAACTGCTAGTACAGAAGGGTCCAGCTATACGTAGTATAGTTTCTCCAGCTGGGTTCTTAATAGCAAAGCGTGGAAAGAGTATACTCCATTGCTGCTCCACTACACCTATTACTGTTCCAGGAGGAGCTGTCACTTCAATTTGTTGTAAGCAGCAGGGGAACCAACAAGAATCGCACGCTAGGGGACGATATAGATGCATAACTTCAGTACCAAAGTTGTCCAGTATTTTCATGTCAAATGGCCTAATAGGACCACAACAATTTCTCGTGCAACAATCTGAAACTTCTCCAGCATAAAACACTTTTTGTCCAAGGCTGTTCTTAATAGTGTATCTGTTTGCGGTTTGGAATCCAGTAAAAGCTTCTAATAATTCCACTGTTTGATGTACGAGCAGTTGATCGATCAAGGTGAGGTATTCCAATCCTGGAGGACAACTAGGAATTACACGTGGCATGGGCATCCAATCATCGGGTCGAATCCCTTGGCCTGTTGGTTGATTGGTAATTGCTGGTGCTTTTGGAGATAAAGAGTAGGCTTCTTGTGGTGGATCAAGAATTCCTGGTGAAGGAGGACGTAGTCCTTGTAGTGGAATAGCTTGAAGCAGTGGCTGTACTTCTGGTGGGCCATCGCCCACTTTGTCTTCATTAGCACTCTTTTCCATGGCAATGAAATTGTTGCAGAATCAATGCTTTAAAAGGTATATTTAACTTTTACACTTTATTATGCATTACCAAACTTACACGTCCTTATTTCAGTGTAATATATAATTATTACAAAATTATGAACCGGCTTGATAGATCTGCGGCAACACACCTACATGTTATTTACTGCACAAAAAAGATTAGATAGTACAGATTTAGACATTTGTGTACTTAAGATATGTTTACTTCTAACCCTGAATTCCAATAATTTCGTTTGATACATGTGTGTAGATCTTGGCCGATCCTTCTTTATGGCTGGTCCTGTTGGTCATCTGCCCGTTGATGCGTTCGCTGGTAGCTGCTATACCCTAGCTTGTTGCTAAATATTATATTGCATATCTGGCAATATATTAAAATAAAATATACTTATTGTTCAAAGAAAATGTTCTCTTAAGCAGTCATGGAGCACTACCGTTGTCCTTAGGCCGTAGGCATGTAAGTGCTTTTTAACTGTTTTTACCTAACTATATTTTTAAAATTCTAAATAAATTAAATTTTAATCCTATTGAAAGTCATTAAAAATTGTGACTTTCAATATTGTTTTCTCAAAACATAAATTTTGCATATAAAGGCGACGATACTTTAACTTAGCACCTATTTTAATTTTTTTTTAATCTGGTTGTACATTCCTATCAGAATTGGAACCGTCTACATATTCCTGCGTCTTCTCAGAAATTTTCTTATTACAGTTTTCGGCGTCTTTGCCATTTTTATAAACTTGCTCCATTTTTTGGACTTTTGGAGGAGGGCAGCAGGCAGATCAAGAATGGAAAGATAACAAATAACAGAATTAGGGAAATTATGACAGAGAGGAATGGAGATTGGGTATCGGAAGACGTAGGACGTTATAAACCGATATACTATATAGATACAATCAGTTTATATATTCTTTCTAGTGTAATGTCTTCTGCATACTTGATTAATTCGTTATTTATTTCATCTGTACCTGTAGCTTTCCCAGATTTAAGGTTTCTAATCACCTTCGTATATTCATCGAATGATGGCTCTGCTTCTTCATTTGTTTCCTGGGTGACTTTCGTGTTATCGTTTTCTATATTTTCCCCCTTCTCTTTTTATAGCTCAGTAAAGTAGTTTTCCCATTTTCTGCTGTCAATCCTTTCATTCTTGGTTTTTTTCTTGCTGTTCAGCTTTTTAACATAATTGAATAATTTAAAATTATCTTTGCTGTTTGCTTCTATTTTGTCCAGGTAGTTTTTTATCCATTGTTGCTTTCTACTGTTGCATAATCTTGTAGCCGTTTATCTTTTTTCTTTGTATTCGTTTAATCCTTGTTCACCCTCTGTACTGATCCATTTTATTCCGGAGCCGGACATTTGGGCGCGGCCGTTTGGGCGCGAAACACTTGGGCGTAGGGCCACTTGGGCGCGAAACATTTGGGCGCGAGGAAATCAATTAAAGTATATTAGTATTAGCTAGCTTTACTATTAATAGGTCTGAAAATTTATTTTAAATAACGAAAATTACCTAAAGCGCATCCAAGGAGGTGCCGGGCGGCAAAAATTTAGTATAGAAACATTAATTGTGGAAAATTAGAATTTTATTAATACAAGTAGGTTTGACGAAAACAAGTTACAAATTTTAACTTTCGGGTAAAGACTAAAAAATCTTTTGCGGAGATTTATTACATTAAAATAATAAGTAACAAAGAATAAATGAATAGAGATTGGCTACAAACAGAGCTATCGATGAACCATCCAATCATTTGGAGATTCATCGACAGCCTGAAAACTGTTCAACCAGGAAGAGATGTTGTTTATGAACAGTTACTTGTGGGAAATGAGCCCACTCCAAAAAAGAAAAAACATAAATTTATCCAGGCTGATAGAAGAATAAGAAATTTTGTTGAAGATTATAATAGTCAATATAATCATGTAGACGGCGCAACCAATAGGAACGTTGTAGAATTTTTAAGAGGCATTTCGTACAATTATGAAATGAATGCGTAGATGCTTCTTGTTTATATTTTAAAAAATTGTATATATTTTACTTTAGGAATAATATGTATTATAATGGTAAAAATGGCATGAATAAAGTTTTATTATTAAAATTAATATTTTTTTATTATTATTTATTAGTATTCTTATTTCTGCTTTTATCTTCAGTTAGTCGGTTCATAATATAACGAAGATAATTGATTACTATAAAATTTAACAGTTTATTGTTAAGTATTATCATTATAAACAAAACTCGAAGTCGACTAGTTTTGGTCCAAACAGAACACATATTAGAAACATATTAAACATTTGAAGCATCAATCGACTAAATATAGCACAGTATTATTCATTTACCAGTACAATAAATGAATCGGCCGTTGCAGAAAGGGCTTAAGTCCATTTTTGATGAAAATGAGTTTTACACATGATCGCCATAATATGGGGTCGCTCTATCGTTCTACGTTGAAAGGGCTAATGTCCGACTTACGGTTGACTATTGCCGCGCGCATTATTTTCAGCTACTATGCAGAAAGGTCTAAAGTCACGGACTTGAGCCTTTTCTGCAGCGATTGAGGGTAGTACTCGTATGGTGTCTCTGTAGTAGGCTGCTGTCATTTGACCAAACATATGTGTTAGTTATGTGTCATCATAGCGAGGTTTTAAGGTTATTATTTTGTGATGGAGGGTAATAGTGGAAAGAAACGAAAGTTAAATATTGGTTCTTACAAAAGAAATATTATTAAAAAGGCAAGAGTTGAAGGTACACAGCATACAAATTATACAGGAAATACAGTTTGTACAAAACAAATTGGTTTACCCTGCAAGTAAGTTACTTTTCTAAATTTCATGGTAAATGGTGTAATGGCATACCCATTAGGAAAAGTGCCCATTAAGCAGAAGTCATTAGATGGAATCCTTAAATGCATACAATTTGTTGATGAAGAATATAAAAGCTATTATGATGACATAAAAGACTGGCCTGTTAAAAATTAAGTTTTTTGTATTATACATTAATTTAAGTGTTCATTAATAAATTTCAATAAAAAAATTGTGTTCAACGTTTGTTTAACTTGCTAATTTAGGGTTGTAATATGCAGAAAGGGCTTAAGTCCATATTTTGTTTAAACAATAGAACGTTGATTTTACAAATTTTGTGAGTTGTTGCCCACTACTTTGGTTCAGTGGGCGATTATACACAACTAACATACAAAAATATATTCCTAATATCAAAATTACCCAACTGAGGAAGTTTTTTTTATTTTTCTCAAAAGTTAATATTTGTGACTTAGGCCCTTTCTGCAACGGCCGATTCAAATGTATTTCTATTTAAAATTATTTTCAAAACTTATATATACCTAATCTATTTCCATCTTTTCCATCAATTCAGAATTATTATTTCATATCTAACGTACTGCCTTTTCTATATATTCAGAATTATTTCAAAACTTTTTTAATATACTACCTTCTTTATGTCTACTAAAGTACTACCACCTTATTTAAAACTAATCTCATAACGGTTTCAATAAATAATTGGGTTATTCTTTTAATATTGTTTGATTAATTACATTAACTTCTAAGGATAAATAATGATTTAACAAATGTTTGTTCATTTATGCCAAATTTAGATTATTCACACTTAATGTTTTCCTAAATTCCAACGTAGACCCTTTCTCGCGCCCAAGTGTCTCGCGCCCAAGTGTCTCGCGCCAAAGTGTCTGGCGCCCAAGTGTCCCCGCGCCCAAACGGCCGCGCCCAAACGACCGCGCCCAAATGTCCTAGACCGATTTTATTCCTGCTTGGTTTTCCAGGCTTATTTGCTTCCTGCATTCCTCAACGAACCACTCCTTTCTTTTTACTTTCTTTTTGCCCAAAATTTTATCTGCTGTGTTTATTATACTGTTTTTTATGTTCAGCCATTCCTCTTCTATATTTTCTGTAGCATTTCCTGTGAGGCATTTTTCTAGTTCTGTTCTAAATCTCTTCATCTTTTAATTTTTCGATGTCCCATTTTCTTTTTGCGTTTCTTTGATTCTTTTCTTTGATAATATTAATTTTAATTTTTGCCAGGACTAGGAAATGATCACTGTCAGCATTTGCTCCTCTAAACGATCTTACGTCATGAGCTATCTTCTCCCATTTTTTTGATTTCCTGATGTTTTCCCTGGTACCATCCATGTCGTTTTATGTTCTGGTTTGTGCTTGAATTTAGTGCTAATTATGGCCATGTTCATTATTGCTGCCAGGTTACACAATTTAGTTCCATTGTTATTGGTTCTTTCATGTATTCTGTACTTACTTATTACTTACGTAATTTTCCTTCCCGATCATCACGTTGAAATCGCCTATTAACATTAGAATGTCATTTCTTGGCATGCTTTTGCATGTCTCTTCTAGTTTCTCATAAAACTCTATTTTATCTTCCTCGCTTGCATCTTCGGTTGGTGCGTTTGTTTTTTATTCTGATATATGTTATTCTCCCATTTATTACTTGAAGTTTCAATAGCTTTTTTCAAAATGTTTTACTGATCATAAATCCAGTTCCGTTTCTTCCTTGCGCATTTTCTCCTCCGTAAAGCAATGAGTAACCTTGTTTATCGATTCTGCCTTCTCCTCCCACCTTATTTCCTGCAGGGCTAATTCTTCCACTTTGTATTTGTTCATTTCTCTGGCAACTTCTTCCATTTTCCCTACTCTTAACATGGTTCTTATATTCCAGGTTCTAATTTTTATTAGCTCCTTTAGTTTATTTTTCTTCTTTTTATTGTTAGCATTCTTAGGCGTTCTCCATTTCATAGCATTGTCGTTATCTTTATTGTCCGTCCCTTTCCCTTTGCGTACTAGTTTTTTGGATTAGTTTTTGTTATCTTTTTCGGTTGGTGATTGTACTTATCACTTCCTGGGGAACGATCATCTAGCGTGCACTTGTTATCCGATTGATTTTCCGTGTCTTTGTTTTTAAAATATTCGGCTCCATATTCTTTCCCATCCAAGATTCTGTCATTGTCATTATTACTAATTCTACTAAATGATTAGGTAGCTCTAGGTCTCGCATTGTCTGAATCAGTTTAGTTCTGTCTAGGCTATCGTATGCCTGCTTGAAATCGACAAATAGGACATGTATTGCCACTCCTTTCTTCTTCGTTTTCTCGATGGCTTGTTTTAGAGTGAAGATTTGGTCCGTTACCGACCGGCCAAGTAAAAATAGAAGGAGATATATCGGATACCTTCAAAACAAAAAAGGGACTCCGTCAAGGAGACCCCCTGTCGCCCACGTTATTCAATATCGCATTAGAGGGAATTATGAGAAACTGCAGGATATCGAATACAGAGAATATACTCAGAGGGCCTCAGCAAGTAATGGCTTATGCAGACGACCTCACACTTCTAAATAAAACCCAGGAAGGATTGAAGACTTTGTTTAAGAAAGTAGAAATGGAAGCAGGCAAGTTTGGACTCCAAATAAATGCAGAAAAAACCAAATATTTCATCACCTTTAAAAAGTCAAAAGAGCAAACCATCTTAAAAATAAAAAGTGACCACAGAGGCACTCAGTACATTTTCCGGCAAGCAGAAAGTGTTACATACCTGGGAGTAGAATTTTCGAGTGAACATTACAGTGAAATTGAGAGTCGTATATCAATTGGTCTGAGGATAGCAGCATCGCTGAACAGGGTACTTAGAGATAATGCGGTTTCACGAGCAGCCAAGGTGCATATATACAAAACCATAATAAGACAAACAGTGGCATACGGGAGTGAGGTGTGGACATTAAACAAGCTGTATACTAACAAGTTAATGACATGGGAAAGGAAAATGCTCAGAAGAATTTTTGGAGGTATAAAGGAAGAAGGAGAATGGAGAAGAAGGACCAACGAGGAAGTGTATGCGATGTACAAAGACACTCCAATAGTTAATATAATAAAAAAAGGAAGACTGAGCTGGCTGGGGCATCTGCAACGAATGCCAGATGAAAGAATACCAAAGCGGGTATTCCGAGAAGATTTGCCAGGCAAAAATAGAAGGGGACGACCAATAAAAGAGTGGATCAAAGATGTGGAAGAGGATTTACAAGAACTAGGAATAAAAGATTGGAAAACACTAGCGTACAGAAGAGACAAATGGAAAAAAGAAGTAACAGAAAAAGCCAAGGGCCTCAAAGGCCTATAGTGCTCTATATATATATATATATATTCTTTCCCATCCACAAACAGCTTGTTGTATCTGAGGGAGGCCTTGCTACCTTCATGTCTCGCCTGTTTCAGGTGGAGGATCAGCTGTTTTCTGTTCTCTTGGACTTTCTTCGTGTAATCCAAGTATCTGTACCTTTTAATTTTTTTGCCTGCTTGTATATCTCCATTTTGCTATCAATGCATGTAGTTTTACTAAAATCGGTCTGTTCTTGCCTGGTTGGAAAGTTCCCAACCTTCTCATTTCTAGAGTGTCCGTATCTGCATTAATTCCTGTTCCTATTTTTGCCAGTAGGCTCTGAATCTTCCCTTTCACCACGCTGTGTTCTTCTCTTTCCTCATCTGCTTAGCACCTACATAGTATTACAGATGATTAAAAAAATTTAAGCATTTGGGCAAGTTAAACATCTAGTTTTATTTCATTTAAAATGATATTTTCTCCACTAATTTCAGGAAATAAGGAACTTAATAACTATATGGTTGCATTTATTTGAGCGTAGCTATAGCTATCAGTTATTTAAGTGCTACAATTCTATTCCTGCTGAACTAAAAGTGTTGTCCGTACCTTCATTCAAAAGACGTTACCGCAAATTGCTATTTGACAGCCAATCCCTAAATTAAATCCAATTACTATTGTTTTTGCAAAATCAATTAAGCTGTTCATAGATGGGTGACTATCACGATTTATATCCTAATCAATCCTGTAACTTTGTCATATTATTGGAAATATAAATTAAAGTTGTGTTCAGATTAAGTTAAGATTAAGTCATTTCACTGAATCATTACTATAATTATAATTTAGGCATCCGCTATTTTTTTTTTTCTTTGCTATAGATCTTTCAAGGTTCTGTGGAAGAACAGGCGTCTTACGCCTGAACTGCGCCTTGAGATTTCTTGCTTATTAACCTGTTTTTTTTTTACTATATGTATTTTTTTAATTTGCGTACTCTGTACATTGGCAAGAAATAAAGACTATTATTATTATTATTATTATTTGGGACAGTTGCAACCGAATATTTGGCTCTGTCTGCATTGGGGCGGTATATGTATTTTATTTTAGTGGCAACATACACAAAGAACCGTGATTCACATTAGCAAGTTGTTGCAAAAGTCAAAAAGGATATTTTTGCTTTATCCAATAATACTTTAAATTCATCTTTTAGCTGACACCAAAATTCTGGTAGGGATTTCTCAGTTGCAAAATTCTCTGGCTTGATTTTCTTTGTAAACACTTGTAGTTTATCGCTAGCATCAAAAACAATTATTGCTTTCCTTGAAGTAAGAGACTTAAACTAATACATTTTGGCTATCATTTAAATAATCCTCTTACTGCATTTTGAATGAATTAACAGACCATGAAATAAAATGACGATTGTTTCATTGCCTAATTGAGTCGTTAATTTGGAACTATTAAAATGCTAAAGAACAGATCAATATCAGATTCTGAAAATATTTTCTACTGCTTAACTGTTAATTTTTACAGTACACTTAATTATGCTAACCAAATAGATTGTATGGACAGGTGGGGTATAATATGTCGCTTGAAACTTTATTATGCCGACTTTGCTGATCACATTTTAATGTTAAAACAATTAAATTGATGATAGTAACATCAGGCAGCTCAAAATAGTTATTTGTTTCATTAATACAAAAAATGCATGATTTTGGGAAAAGTAAGACAGATCGTCACCCTCGTCTCGAAAACGCATTTTTTTGTGCGAATGAAACATACTATTTTTTTCTCCAACTACTCATAAATTCGGTAATATGACTTATTATTTAGAATCAAACATTGTAGAACATCCATGGCGCAAATAAACAATCACTATACGGGGAAAATAAACCACAACTACGGCGATTGCCGAATATTGACGAAGCGTTTGTTTTTTATTTAAAATTTACCATGTAAAACCCTAACTTGCCTCCATTTTTGTACTAGTGCAAATGTGAATCGAAAAGTGTACAGTTGCCAAGGTAATTGGTGAACATCCCGAAATAACTTACTTTTTATACAAAATTATTCGACAATATGGCGTCTTATTCGTGTGGTTGGAGAAAAAAGTATTTTGCTGATATCCATAGATACAGCAATCTTGTTTGCGTTACAGTTTTGGAATTAAAAAATATTATGATATATCACATATACTTAAAGATACTGGCTGATTGTCTATACACAATAGAAACTATTTGTATAATAAAATTGATTTTAAATCTGTTTCCCTTAAGGCTGGGGAATTTGGAGACAAAACGCAGCACTTTAAAATGTCCTAGGCAGTTACCAAACCAATTAATATTTTAGGCTGCGCTTTTGAAAAGTAGTTAATTAAAGATAAGTGATGAGATTGATATACATTTTGATATGCATTCCATTTTAAAAAGTGATTAAAAAAGCTCCCAAAAAATTAAGAAAAGTAACCGTACTACTTCATAATTTAAACTGCTCATTTTTAGTTTGCATACAAAATAACCTATCTCAGTTTATTGTCCAAGTGCATTTAAAAGTATATAACTAAAATAAACTACAAATAAGCAATTTGTTAATTAGTAGTCCAGGACAATAGTTTACCCCATAAGCCCTGTAGAAATTTAAAACGACTGCCATGTTTAGCACCCGTTTCTGGTTGCTTCGAAGTGCAATGAATTTTACATCTGTAAAACCTGATAGAGAACTGTAGCCAAACCGAATTTACCGTAGATTGCTACCAAATACCTTCTAGATAGATATAGAAGGTACAGTATGGCTATTAATTTATAGTACTGAAAATTTCAAACTCTTTTCACTTAAAATAATAGGTAATAATAAATTAACACTTAAGTATTAGCTTTACGAATAGCATGTTCTAAGTGCGCTCCATTACGTTGGATGCACAGTTCGTATCGTTTTTGCATATTTGTGGCCATATCCAGTTATCCACAATACACATTCGAGATTTTCATTGGTATCCACTGTTTTTTTCGTCCAGCTTTACCTTTTCCGTGTTGTAGCACACTTCCAGTTCTTCTAAATTTGGTTATAATGTTCAGCACAATAGCATTACTTGGTGCCTGTTTATTGAAATGCTCCAAAAATTGTTCGCGGATGAATTTAATGCTTGGATCATTTTCTCCACCTAAACCGTATGAGTGAAAATAGTGCTCAACTAAAAAGACTTTTCTTCATTAGATAACATTATTTACGAACTTGCAAACATATTAGTACATCTAAACAAAACCAAACGTCAATGTTTATGTCAAATAACAGTGTCAATTATTAGAGGTTTAAGCAAAAGTGGGCGTACCATTTCAGTACTGTAAATTAATAGCCATACTGTATTTGATTGCTACGCTGTAGGCCTCTACAAAGATGCAAGCTTGAAGCACAGTATATTTACACATGTGTAAATATACTATGCTTGAAGGCTTGAACGAGAACGGCATTTTAATCCCTTTGTAAAGGGATTATGCACACAGACCTGTGGCGTACCTGCCTCCAAGAACCTGTAATCGCTGTCCCTGCCATTATGTTTTAAATTTTATTTTATTTTGGTTTTAAACAACACTGAAACATCAATCTTCGCTCAGAAACGAAATACTAAAATACCAGCCATTAAATTGCATAATTTATTATTCTGCGTCTATTAAAACAATCCCCATTAAAAGTTCCCAATTAATAAAACCGTAATTTGTTTGCACTTATTTGCCTATAATGTTATATGAAAGAATTTTCTGTTTCTGTTTCATGGCGTCCTTTCTCTCACCATTATGTTTAGGCGAATAAACTGAATATGTTTATTTATTAAAAAATTGTGAAGTTTTATTGTTTTATATCCCAAAATAACAGCTACTATAATAACCTGTATAAACTTTATTTTGGGTTGGAAAACAACTGTTTATATACACATTAAAATATTATTAATAATGATATAGAGACTTTCATCTATGTATCGTAATCTATCTATTAAGGTTGATGTTTGACCTATACTGAAAGAATAACGACACAGTGCTAAACAAAATAAATTTATTATCAACTTACCCGTGTTGAACGGACTTGAAAAAGCTTTTTTAACAAAACAATAAAGTTAAAGTAAAACTTAATTGTCAATTGTAAATGTCATTTTGTAGCTTACATTTATTTTCCTGGGGTTTTCAAAAGAATTTCTTTCTGAGAGCATTTTTTCCTTGGGTTATTTTTCCGAGACGTTTTTTCCGGGGGATGTTTTCCGGTGGCTATCTTTCCATTCACGTCGTAGCAACTAGTCTAGCAATTAAAAATTTCTTGGGGCTTTTCTGTTGGATATTTTATCAAATTACTGACTACAAAACATTAATAAAACATAAAATTGCAGTTCCTGTATATAATTCTTGTTGCTTGTGAAGAATCTGTACTATTTACAGAATTTATTAAAGAAGAAATTATATTTTGATATCAAACGGCTTACTGCGAATTTACTTTTTTATAGAAAACATGCTAAATAAATGCTGCAAACACGTTAAAAGTTTCCTGTCTACAATCAATAAAATTGAACTATTAATCAAATACCGATCTGCATAATATAAACAGTTTTTTGTGTATTAGCCCGTTCAATGTACATTTAAAAAATCTGGTGTGATACACGCACACAACATACTTTTACAGTGATCTTATAATTAGCGGAAAATTTTAAATTTTCAAGCATTGGTCAAAGATTTTAGAAAATTACAAATTCTACAGAAACCGTATAAAATAGAGCATTATTGCAATGACAAATTTTTTCAAAAATTTTATGCCGAAGTCAAAAATGTAATAATATACCGGGTGTTCTATTTAAAATAGGAGTTAATAAAAAAAAGAAAAACAAAAGAAACCCATTTGAGAGGTATTCAACTGGAAAATCATCTATCTCACATCAATACACATTAAAAATGTAATAAAAATGTAAAGTTTGAAAAAAATCGTTATCGCCGTTTTTGCAAAAATCGAAAAATCACAATAGTAAACACCTACTTCTGGTTATGCGATTTTCTTAAAAAGCTTGCTGTCGCATCTAAATACTAGACAAAACTTATACCGGGTGGCCATAAATATCTGAGATCCCGGTAGCCATGGAATTAGCTACTTATAAATGTTGGTTAGCATTATATTTTAATTATTATAATAAGTATTGGTATGAAATGTAATAAAATGCAAATAAGAGGAGGGGAATGTGCCCCGGATTCTGCATTTTAGCTTACGACTCGATTATAAAAATCTCCTGTTCTAACTCCATTACTTATTGCAATCTGTAATCATTTTTGACAGATAGGAATTTTAGTTGTGATGACATTAATGACGTTTAGTTTAGTTGGATTAATCACTTTAATAAAGCGGCGTTGATTCCAAAGGTAATGTGATATCAGATATTTATGGCCACTCGTTATATGAAGTTTCAACGTCATACCTCTTTTCGGTTTTGAGATATACTGTTCGCACACACACAGCCACACAGACTGACAGACAGACCAATGAACAAAACATGTTTTTTTGGTTCAGGGGACACTAAAACGTGAAGATCTGTTGAAAACTCAATTTCGAATTTTTGGGGCGAATCCAACACTTCCTTTATTGTAAGAAAAAGGGAGTCAAAATTGAAGGTCAGGAGTTTAATTTGAGGGTTAAACAGAAATTTACAATTTCCAAGTCTTGGGAACAGAGAAAAATTAAAAATTACTTCATTTTATAGGTTCTATAATAACATTACTGCTGGGATTATATAACACGATTATAATGAGGTTTTAAAACGACGTAGATTTGAAAACTTGACTTTGACGTTTTGGCGAAATGTCAGTCAAAGGTTACTCACTAAATTGAAATCATTGAAACCAATCGGGCTCGCGCAAAAACACTGCGACATTAGGTGTTTTCAAATACAGTCAATTTTGATTGGCCGCTTCTGACAAATTGAACAGTTTTCTTTGGTTCGTTCATTATAATGTTGAAAATTATCACACAAATTTCTATTAACTGATGGTAATCTTTCAGGGTTTATTGGCACATACACACTAACAAAGAATTCAATTGCTTGAAGTATTTATGTATGAAATATGATAAATATTTACACCATCGGTTTTTTTTCTCGCCGCTTTTTTTTCCGTGGCTTTTTTTCCTGACTTTTTATACCTCGGCTTTTTATTCTGCCACCCATATTCTACCTCAATGTGACTCGACCGCTGCTGACGACAATATTTAGGACTGCAGTGTCCTGATAGTAAAGAGCGTCTGATCTCAACATTGTCAATCATACATCGTTTTCTTTAATTATGTTATTATTATAACATGTGAGCAAACGAGAGTGAAATCAAGCTTGGTTTTCAAAGTTGAAATATATGTCGATTATTAGCTCACATTATGTCAATGTTTTAGAATGAAATACACATACATATCCTAAACTGTTGCGTAACTGTCACTGACTGTCATGTCAAAATCTGCTACCTTAATAATTACGTATTAAGTTAGATGAACTGCTGAAGGTGTTCATTTATTAAACATGTGTAATTTAAAATTTGATAATTTAAACAATTTGACACTTCTACTACTCGGGGGTTGGGACACCTACCGAGCGCGTCTCCAGGTGGCGGATAGGAGAACGGCTGAGGTCCTCCGGACCAAGGTTAGTGGTTAGCTAGTAGCGATATCCCGGGCCTAAACTCCTGTGTGATGGAACGAAAGCTGCCACCGCGGACCATCCCCCCTCTTCATTGAGTTGTGACCGCTCAATGGATTTCACAGGGTCTTAGGTTACCCTCGTGTTTGTGCCGTGCGAGGCGACCCGTGTCGGTTGGATGAAGGGATCCTGGGGATTGAGCTGCCTCTGGGACGGTTTGGTTTCCTGGAGCGCAGTAACACATCTCTTTGGCCCTGATTTCACTTAGACGGGAGGTCGAGACTAACCCACCTCGATCAATCGGCTGTTCCGTCAGGTCAGACCGCCGGAAGGGTGAGCTCTTTGGGGGTGAAGGTGCATGCAGTGGGTCCTTAAGGTCCCTAGGGGTTCCGGTTTCTGATACCCTGGGGCTCGCCTAAAGGTGCCTGCTCGTGTGCAACTCATCTCTGGGAGCTATATCTCCTTAGTATCCTTGGCGTCGAAGTTCGGCGTCCCCTTGTTGGGCTCCGTGGTGGGTGGGGAGCTAGGGAGATGAAAATTTTTTCTTTCAGCATGGATGACGAGAGTAAAGAAACCATACAGGGCGCGTCTTCGGATACCCCTCAAGCAGAAGCTCAACAGCAGCTGCAAAAAACAGAGGAGCAACAGACTCTTCCAAAGAGGAAGAGGATTTCTGGTGCCGAACAGAAGCGCAGGAGGAAGGCTCGCTCAATTGCAGAGAACTCCGGCGCTACGGCCTCTACCTCCACCCAAGGGCTGGCTCCCGAAGCTAACCCTAAGGTGGCACGTTCAGGTCAAATGAAAGACAGAAGTGGAAAGGGACGTGGGTCATCCTCAACCACTACCAAGGGACTGGCTCCCAGAGCTAGCCCCAAGGCGGTTGGTTCCGGTAGGCCTACAGCTTCCACAAGCAAAAGGATTAGATCGGATGGAAGCACACCCTCCACCTCTAATCCGAAAAAGAAGGTCAAACCAGACCAAAAAGTAACCGAAAGGGTAGGTGGTTACAAAGAGGCCCTTACGAGGCACCTCCGCGTGGCCATCGTGGATCTAAGGACCCCCCTCGGTAAGATCACCCAGGTCCAAGCGGACCTAATAAAAGCTCAATTGCTAGTGGCTCTGGACAATCACATGTTCGCCCTAGCCGAAGGCCAAATTCCACCCACTTTCAAGGGCTGGCAGTACTCCGGGGAGATTCTTAGAATCACCTGTGAGGATGACCAGACTCTGAAGTGGCTAACAGAGGCAGTGTCAAACCTGCCCACTTTATGGGAGGGCGCCCGTCTGAATGTCGTCCAGGTGGATCGGCTGCCCAGGCTGGCGAAGGCAGCTCTGTGGATTCCAGGGAAACCTGAACCTACGGAGACTGTTATTCGCCGACTGGCAGTGCAGAACCCCGGGATAGGTGTTCGGGACTGGCCCCTCTTCCACACAGCCGAAAAGGAGGAACCCGTTGGCAGACTCCTAGTTTTTGGGCTAAACCAGGAGGCTGAAACAGCAGTCAAAAGTAGAGGTAGTAAACTGCACTATCAGTTTACAACTCTAAAATTAAAAATTCAGAGGCCTGGAGATGCAGTTCCAGACTCCAACCCCTTAAGGCAGGGTGCGTCTATGGATACCCCTAAACCCCTTTCTGTTACAGAGCAGGGTGCGTCCTCGGATACCCCTCCATCGCCAGTAGGAGAGCCGCTGCTACCACAGCAGCCATCCGAAGTAGAAGCCTCACAACTCCCCACCCCCATGGATACTCTTGAGGAGGAGAGGGAGCTGATGAGTATGCTTTTAGGGTCCGGGTCGGACACCGAGGTCGAATAATTTATTGTCGACCTCATGTCCTCCCAACCTGGACTAAACATCATACAAATTAACCTGCAACACTGTCGAGAGGCTGCTGTTACTCTACGCAGACAGCTCGACAGCCAGCAGGACACTGTTGCATTAATACAAGAGCCTTGGATTGTAAAATCTAAGATCTGTGGATTAATTAATCGTAATTTCACTGTTTTTACAGATAGCACCCATGAGAAACCAAGGACGTGCATCTACTGTCCCAAGCATTTACAAGCCTTTGCTTTGCCACACCTCTGTACGCGTGATATTACGGCGATACAGATGAGCTGTAGTATAAACGAAGGGAAGGAAGATGTCATTTTCGCATCGGTATACCTCCCCAGTGACTCAGTTGACTCTCCACCTAGCGCGGAGTTGATCGAATTGGTGAACTACTGTGAGAGGAACAACAAAAACCTAATTATTGGCTGTGATGCAGATGCTCACCACGTTTCGTGGGGTAGCAGTGGCATTAACACCCGAGGTAGGTTCTTACTTGAGTACCTAATAAGTACAAACTTAGAAATACTGAACCGTGGATGTGAACCAACTTTTGTCACAACGCGTAGCCAGACCGTGATTGATGTCACTCTGGCCTCTTCAGATATTTTCAATAATATTGTGGGCTGGCAGGTATCACCTGTTGTGTCTATGTCAGACCACAGATGGCTTTGTTTCAAATTATCTGGAACTATAGCTCAACCAAAACAATATCGAAATCCTAGGCGGACTGACAGACTATCTTACAAGACAGATCTGGAAGCTCACCTGGTGAACTCGGTTTTCCTAGAAAAGATTGATCAGGTAGAGGACTTGCAAATCAGTGTGGATAACCTGCAGAACTCAATCCTACAATCTTACGAATCGTCATGCCCCTTGAAAACATCCAAGGCGAGTCGCACAACTTCCTGGTGGTGTTCGAAACTCGACAGGATGAAATCAACATTGGGCAAACTCTTTAACAAAGCAAAAAGAACTAGAATTACTAGTGACTGGGAGGCCTATAAAGACCAAAAATGATTATACAAAAAAGAAATCCGCCAGAGACAGAGGGACTCTTGGAAAACGTTTTGTAGTTCCATAGAGTCCACTGCCTCCCCGGCTCGGTTGAAGAAGATCCTTTCTAAGGATCCAAACCAACAGCCAGGCTGTCTCAGGCGAGGGGATGGTTCTTTTACAACCAAACCCGAAGAGACAGCGGAAGTGCTAATTCAAACACATTTTCCAGGCTGTATTGTCACCCCTGACAATGTATGGCCAAAACCCAATATCCCACCTCCCTCAGAGGAGGATTGGAATGTGGCAAACCAGGTCGTACGGGGTGACAAGGTAACCTGGGCTATAAACTCCTTTCTCCCCTTCAAGTCGCCAGAAGTGGACGGTATCTTTCCAGCCCTGCTACAATGGGGACTGGACCTGATGCTTGTTCACCTGGTGCGCATCTACCGGGCATGTATCGCCTTTCGATATATACCGGAGAGCTGGAGAGAAGTGAAGGTAGTTTTTATACCTAAACCAGGGCGTACGGATTATACCCAGGCCAAATCATATCGTCCCATTAGTCTTACATCCTTCTTACTAAAGACGCTTGAGAGACTTTGTGACAGAGAAATACGGGAAAGGGTGCTGGCTTTACACCCATTGCACCCGAACCAACACGCCTATATCTCAGGGAGATCTACTGAATCGGCGCTACATGCTGTAGTGAACCGTATTGAGAGATCGCTAGACAATAAAATGTCCACTCTGGGAGTTTTCATTGATATTGAAGGAGCCTTTGACAAGGCTTCCTTTGAGAGCATTAACTCTGCCTTACGCAGGCATGGTGTGGCACCCACTCTCTGTGAGTGGATAAAACACATGCTTACGATGAGAGCAGTACAATTTAATGTAGGATACAACTCCATTAGAGGTGTTGTGACGAAGGGCTGTCCGCAAGGGGGGGTTCTGTCCCCACTACTGTGAAATACAGTGGTAGACAGCCTTCTAAGCACACTCAATAATGCTGGATTCTATACTACTGGATATGCGGATGACATCGTCATCCTCATTACTGGCAAGTTCGAGAGCACGCTCTGTAACTTGATGCAGACAGCTCTTCGAATAACGGAAACATGGTGTAATGAACAGGCCCTCTCTGTCAACCCTTCAAAGACAGAAATGGTACTTTTCACAAAAAAAAGGAAGCTAGGACCTTTACGTAGACCTCTGCTATTTAATACTTCTCTCAGATTTTCAGACAATGTCAAATACTTGGGAGTTATTTTTGACAGACAGCTGAATTGGGAGAAACATTTAAAAGTTAAAACTGAAAAAGCATGCATGGCATTCTGGCAGTGTCGCCGCGCTTTGGGTAAATCCTGGGGACTCTCCCCCCGAATTACCTTGTGGCTGTATACTGCCGTGATAAGGCCCATGCTATGTTATGGAGCACTTGTCTGGTGGCCCAGGGTCAGACAGGCTACGGCAGCAAGTAAACTAGGACATGTGCAACGCCTTGCCTGTCTTAGTTCTACAGGTGCTATACGATCAACCCCTACAGCCGCTTTAGAGGTTGTTTTATGCCTTCCACCACTTGATCTTTTTGTGGAGGAAGTAGCCGTAAGGACCGCCTTGAGGCTGCGCTACAAAGGGCTGTGGCACACAGCAGGCAGGGGAGGTAGGCATACCCGCATCCTGAATGAGGCCGTCGACAAGATCCCTCTTCTGGACGCTATAGTAGACTACCTCCCTCTACAATATGCCTTCAACAGACAATTTAACGTCTATGAAAATGCCGGGTTTACCCAGCATATAGATATATCCATCTTTACTGATGGATCTAAAACAAAGCATGGAACGGGTGCCGGAGTTTTCTCTGACGATCTGAACCTCCGCCAAAGCATACCACTAGGCAAAATGGCAACTGTCTTCCAAGCGGAAGTAATTGGAATAATGCATGGTGCAAAAGCAATTCTTGAAAGGAAAATCGAGAATCAATGTATTGGTATCTTCAGTGACAGTAGAGCCGCTTTACTAGCCCTGGGCAGTTGCAAAATTACCTCAGGTGTGGTACTGCAGTGCCGTGAAGCTCTCGAGGATATCTCAAAAATTAAAGTCGTTTCCCTTGTATGGGTGAAAGGACATGACGGTAACTACGGCAATAAGGAGGCTGATGAGACTGCGAGACTGGCTTCCGGGCAACCTCTCTGGGGGCCAGAACCCGTAATCCCTATATCCCTGACAATATTAAGCTCTATGCTATATCAAGACACCTTAAACAGCTTCATACGAAGATGGGTTAACATGCAAAGCTGTCGGCAAGCAAGAGCTGCTATTACAGCGCCCTCGCCAAAGACAGCCAAATATTGCTTGCAACTGTCCCAAAGAAACCTTCGATTAGTCGTGGGTATCCTATCTGGACACTGCACTCTAAACAAACATATGCACAGGATGGGACTAGTGGACAGCCCAAACTGTCGCGGATGCAACGAGTATGACGAGACAGCAGAACACGTTCTGTGCCACTGTCCAGCTCTCGCAAGAGTCAGAAGATCCATGTTGGGGGACTTCTGGCCCGATATGGTCAGAATTAGCAACACTCCAGTTGCGGTTGTCCTTAAGTACATTCAAAGGATTGGATGGCTTGAGTGATACCCAACTTGGAGAGCTGCTGGGAGGTAGCACAATGGGCCCACTTAATGCGGCCTAAGTGCATGTGAGGTAACTCACCCTCAATTTTTAATCCAGAATCCAGAATCCAGGAGGGCATGTTTCAGACAGTTTCTTATTTGGTAAAGTTTTTCTAAAAACTATAAAGAAGTAAACAAACAAAACTATCAACAATACAAAACCTATCAACAATAAAAAAAACCTGTCAACAATAAAAAACTACAAGAGCAATGCCTAAAAAAACGGTGGAAACTATGAAGTATCAAGCAAAGCAAACACTTCAATGCGAGACCCGGCCACAAAAAATAGGTTACATCAAGAACGACGTTTATAGAAACAAGAAAGGAGGAAAAAGGGACCGTTGAAAGTATGTTATTCATAAAGAAAAGGAAAACACTACAAATAACAAGCATATGTTATCTTAGGTAAAGGGTTATAAAATATGGTTTATTCCTATGTTCAATGGGTAGGTTAAAAATCTAACCATCCAATGGCTTGGGATTGTGAGATTCCATGGTTTGATTTTGTTTTGTTAGTAAGTTAGGCAAACACTTGCGTAAATACACACCGAACACATCATAATTCCTCTAGCTACTAGAGGCATGTGAATAACGTGTGGAATGCAGCTGTTTAACAATACCAACATAAAGGCAGAACGAGTCTGGAACTTGAAGTGAGGTAGTAAGGCTATCACTACACCTGGGAGAAACAACCATCCGAAAAGGTGGCTCGCACAGCAGAAATTGCAATTTGACCTAGAACAAGACTGCTCCACAAATAAGATCGCATCGACAGCAGAAGCGCTGAAACCTAGCAATTAAAGTTAACCTACGAAGATAATCATTTATCGGAGTCGAACAAACCCCAAGGCAATGTATTCAAAATATATGCGATTTCGTAAAACGAGCTAAATTCAATTGATCGTTGGAGTCCGATGGGACTTAATTAGCGACAAAGGTTTCTTCCAACGGTTATAATCGGCTTAAAAGGTGTGAATATCCTGCGAAACACCGATACGCCTCCATGACTAGAAAAGTACTTCAAGCATTATCGCATTGTGTAGAGGCACATCGTATTTTACTGGCCACTTAGACATTACTGAAAAGCAGTTTTAAAATTATCGTTGTCAAAGTCTTTATACTGCATATGATTCTGGTCGAAGCTTTACATTTATTTTATTTTATTTAACGTATGGCATATTGTGGATTGTTTGTCTGTCGGAGACACAGTCATGCTGAGGAGATTGTGTCCGACCCGGTTTTGGAGCAAGTCTGCACACCGATCGTGTCCTGCCCTGATTCTGTTGAGACCCGACCAAATTTTGCGAGCAAACTCAAATCCTGATGCTTTCCCCGTAAGCTTAGGCTGTGAGTCTGAGCTAGTGAAGTGTTTTCCAGTTGTCTTTTCCACAATTTAAGCATTATTACGTGATCAAAGCATCTCGGTTGGATACGTTGGAGTTCCTCCGCGAAGAAAAATTAGTAGTCCAATTGGCTTTCTCAAAGTTCCATTGGGGGCCCGGTATGACAATATTAAGGGGTGCTTAAGCATATTCTATTTTCACGTGCATCTGTGGGAAATCAGCAGGGACTTTACAAGCTGATGGAAAAGGTTGGTTCTTGCTATCGGATTTTACAAAGCCTAAGATTTAAAGATGCCTTGATCTTTAGCATAAAACAATTGTACAGGTGTTAAAGTCTTCTGATCATTTCACTTGGCCGTCACCGTTCTTGTATGACGTTTTATACTTCTGCAATTTATGGTAGCTGTTAAAATCTCCCACAAATACAACTATGAGGGGCAGGATTGGCAGAGCTTGTAGTGGATATGGATTAGCGGAAAGTGTGTAAATGATATTTACTATGATTTCGCCTCCTTTTATAATAACCTCAGGGATCTCCGTAGTTCTTGACGTGGACATTAGAGGCGTATCTTCTATATCACTCTGAATGTCTGTTGCGGGGCAGCAATATCTAGAATAGGTGGTGAAACGGACATCAGGTCTATCTTGCCTTTGGATGATTTGTTTCCGTATTTACATATATAGAGAAGCCGTGTGGCGCAGTTGTGAAAGCACTAGGCTTGCACTAAACAAGTCCTCGGTTCTAATCCCGCCGGGGCCGAAATTTTTCTGCAGCCTTGGCGATTGGAATCGGGCTCGGTGAGACTATTCACAATTGGGCACCAAATTAACTGTGCTCTACTCACAACCACAGACCTAGGAGATAGAGTAACAAGATCAACACATAGCACACAATAGTTGCTCCACAAGCACAAAAGGCGCTCTCCAACCCTGTAACCCGAATTCGGGGCAAGTTGAACATTGTACCGCCATATGCAAGCGTATAAAGCACCAGCCTCTACACCGCAAGGTAAATGAGATTACAGATAATACATACATACATTTACATATATAACTAGTTTGTGTTTGTATGTTTTTTATTGTTAATTAAGTTTAAGTCTTGTAATATAGCACAACAAATAGGGTGAGTCCGGTCCACAGTGCACGAACTATGAAGCCGTGTCCGCGGAAAATTTCAACTTGGAAGTAGCTAAGAAAGCCTCTTTCTTCTTCTTCTTCTTCTTCTTCTTCTTCTTCCATTCTCCTTATACCCCTAAGGGTGTCGGATTAAATTTCTTCTAGTTTGTTAACCCATTTTTGCCATCCTGTTCGGTCCAGTGCTAGTATTTTTCATTTGTGCTTTCGTCTTCCCTCTTCTTTTTCCTATTTCTTACATTCTTTACATCCAGCTCTTTCTAAGTCTTCCTACTCTTCTTTTAACTACTCTGCCCATTTCTACTATCTTCTTCGCCAATCTATTCTGATTCATCCGTATTATGTGGTCATGCCATTTCAGCTGCTTTCTTTCTATTTTCGTTGTTATTGTTTCTTGTTGTGTCATTTGTCTTATTTCTTCGTGTCGTTTTCTATCCATCTTTGTTTTTCATTTCTGCCGCATTAATTTTCACTTCTTGTTTATCTTGTAATGACCACGTTTCACTCGCGCATGTAAGAAATGGTATTACCACTGTGTACACTCTTATTTTAGTTTTTTTGCCTATTTCTCGTTTTCCGAAAATTGTCTTATTTAATGAGTAATAGATTTTTACACTTTTATTTATCCTGTTGTTTATATCTCCATCTATCTTCCCATCTTCTCTTATTACACTTCCTAAATATTCGTATGCAGTTACATTTTCTAGTTTTTCTTTAATATATATTTCTCTATTTTCTTGTTTGTTCTTGTTATTTATGATCATTGTTTTACACTTCTTTATATTAGTTTCCATTCCTAGCTTTTCTATTTCTTCGCTCCATATTTCTGTCAATTGCTTCATCTTTTTATGGTTATCTGTTATTAGCACTATATCGTCTGCATCACATAGTAGCCTTCTAGAGCTTAAAATTTGCTTCATAAGTGCTTGTGTGTATCAATCACTGTTTGCATTTCAAGTAAAGACCATTTGAATTGCATATATTGTAAGTACATACTTGCAAAGTAGCGAAGGGGTTTTCGAGACTTCCTCGTTGCCTTCGTGTGGAATTCACCTACGAGTTCTTTAAAGGACGACGTAATCCAGAACGAGCCCGATCTGTAAAGTTGCAGTACAAGCCTAATACAGGAAATGATTACAGATTAAGCTCTCCGTAGAGTTGTTCGTTCTCCTTACCCCAACCATAGATGTGCTTCATGCTATATTCTCTAGGAGTCTAGGGATACTTAAGCTTTAGATGCACAGCTGACAGCACCTGCAGAAGGTTCATTTGTCGAGTTTTTCGGCGAAATAGTCCGATTTGGTTTATCAATGCTTCATCTGGGGCTTGGTATGAAAATATTAGGAGGATGCTTATTCATATTTCTATTACCACGGGGCGGTATTGGAAATAATGGAAATCAGCAAGGACTTCAAAAGTTGCTGGCAGATTTGGTTGTCACAAAGCATAGGTTGGGAAAGGTCTTAATTCTCCGGGTTGCTAAGTTAAAGGTGCCTCGTTCTGTGACATTAAAAATTATGCTCGTTTTTTGCCGTTCTTGTCTGATGTTTCATACCTCTGCAATGTATGGTGGTTGTTAAAATCTCTAACAAATACAGCCAGATGGGGCGAGATTTTCAGAGCTTATGGATTTCGTTAGTTCTTCACGCGGATAGTAAAATCGCGTCTTCTATATCACACCGAATGTGTGTTGCGTGCTGCAATATCTATGATATGTGGTGAAACTGGCATTTGGGTTCCTTTGCTTGGATTGTTTATTTTGATACTTATATATACAGCCAGTCTATGTTTGCATGATTTTTTATTGTTAATTAGGTTTAAGTTTTGTAATCTAACATAACAAAGAGGCCGAGTCCAGTTTGCAGTGCGCGAATTGTGAAGTGGTGTTAGCAGGGAATTTCAACCTAAGCAGCAGTAGTCAGCGAGTTTTGCCCCAAGCTGCATATATGTAAGCAGAAAAGTAAATTTCACTTGAGCGAAATATATAGAAGCGGCTAGGAAAGCAGTGCAGAGTGTAAAGAAAGTTTGCTGGATTAAGTGTTTGTGTGTAGCAAGCAGTGTGTAAGTTTCAAATAAAGGTCATTTAAATTATATACATGGTAAGTACATACTTGTAAGTCAGTCAAGGTGTTTTCAAGGCGTTTCAATAGTTACGTGACGTCATCCGACAAAGCGGCACCAGAGCCAGCAGTAAGGAACTTCCCCGTTGTCTTCGTGCGGAATTCACATACGAGTCCTTCAAAGGATGGCGTAGCTTTACACCCCTCAAGACTCCAATTTCTACAGTATAAGATCTTTGATACCGTAATGTACAGAATTTTTAATTCTTTAGGTACGTCAGTCGACAAAGTGGCACCAGAGCTAACAGCAAGGAACTTCCCCGTTGTCTTCGTGCGGGATTCGCATACGAGTCCTTCGTAGGATGGCGTAGCCT
>CALNHX010010840.1:0-36925 GCA_940337035.1 Agriotes lineatus | reverse complement strand
CTTATTAGTAAATAAATATAAACTTTAGCTACCTTTACTTGCTAACTCCTACAAAAAAGGCATAGGCTTATATTTGATAAATCTATAAGTTAGATTACTAAACTTGCAACGTTTAAAAAAAGAAAATAGTTTCTTTTATATTAATTTACCTTGAACTATGTAAATAATTTCCACTAACAAATAGAGATTAAAATTATAATTAAAAGCGCCAAAGACACATTAACAAGCACAAAATAAAATTTGCAACTTTTTTTTACTTTGACTATAGAGCATAGTCACGGAAAATTTTGTATCTGTTATAGCAGTTATGTTAACATCAGTCTAGATTACTAGAAAAATTCATATGTATGCAACAAAAAAAACATGCAACATAAAACTTCAATTCCAAAGCTACTATATAATTTTTATCATAAGTAGTTCTCTTAATAAAAATACTAAATAACAACTTATATACATTACTTAAGCTTTAATATTTTCTCTACCTATCTTAGTCAAAGTTATAGTTTTTAAATATCTTTTAATCTATAGATAAACTATAATAAAGATTTTTTAATTAGCTAAAACTCTATGTAGATATAAATGATATCTTTTTTTTTATTAAAAACATATTTTTTTTATATTTTTAAAACTATCATAAAGCTTAGTTTAAAGCAAAAATTAAAGTATTGTTTATTACTAATATCATTAATTATAAAACCTTTCAACATAGCTGCTTCCTACAGTTATGTTTTTATAAAAATTAAAGCACTAAAAAAAAATACTTTTTCCTTTGACAGTTCTGCGCAAGCTTTTGCGCACCAGGCTGTTTTGCACAAAACCTATTTTGTCTACAAGTATTATATTTTAGCATAGTTGCTTATATCTAGTTCTAATTTTTTATTTTTTTTTGTTAAAGTTTAAAAATTTTAAATAAGAAGAGCTTTTTTGTTAAAAAGAATAAAGGTTTTTATTTTATAATTTATAATAAAATGTACAATAAACTATAGCTTATAAATATTATGAAGCAGTTGCTTTTAGGTAGGACAAAAACCATAATTCTGTAGAGTATACTTATATATCATAAAGTTTTTCTAATAATAGCCAATTAAGTAATTTTATATGAAATTATTATAAAAAAGTTTACTGTAAGATTGTATAATCTGGTTTTTTGTTTTAATTATGCTATCAATTATTTTTTTGAAAAACTAAAAAATTTACTAATAAACCTATTTAATTTAAAAAAAGACTTTTATACAATAAAAAAAATATATTAGTTTATAGAGCTTATAAAAAAAAAAGTTGAGTTAAAAATAAAAAAAATGCACTTTTCTACTAGAAAATTTTAAATTTGTTTAGTATAACTTGGCTATAATTTCTATATTTAATTTGATATTTCTAAAAAAAAAGTTAATTAAAGTATACATTTAGCTTTCTCACATTTTTTTTTATAATAAACTATTAATTTTATTTTGCATTTAAAGATTATAAGAGCTGTCTAATACATGCTAGAGTAAACAATATTTTAAGTTGTAATAAAATATCATACTATTTGCTTGTATATAAAAAACACATATATTATATAAGAAAGCAAATTAAACTTATTAAAAATTCTAGAATAATAGCAAGATCGATATAACTTTAAGACTTTAAATAGAACGCTAGACGTTATATATTTTCAAAAAATTTTAAATTTCTTACAATTATTGTTTTTTACAAACAACTAAAATAAACAAAAAATTTATTTTAATAGTAAAAGAATAGATCATAAAAATTTAGCAGTAGTAAAGCACAAAATTTAGTTTAGTTCTGCCAGATAGAATAAATAAAAACATAAGCTTTTATATAATGAGGTTTTATTTATATAATATTAGTTTAGCTTATAATAATTTGAGTTCAATCTAAGACTTTTAAGTAAAATTAAAAACCATTTTTCTTAAAATAATTATATTTTCTAAGTTGCAGCTTTAAAAAAAAAAAAAGTCAAAGCTAACCTTATGCTTGAGTCAATTTAGCACATACAAAAACTATATATCATCTATTTCTTTGTTGAAAACACTTCTACCTACAAAAATACAACAAAGAAAAACATGAGAATAATACTATAATTTTTAGTAAATCTAGCCCTAAAGATAATTATTTATAATTTTTTTTATAAATCATTTAGTATAGAAGTCATTTGAATTTATATTATATTATTTTAATTATATAAAAGTACTATATTAAGTTTCTAGCTAATATGTTTACTGTAACAAAGTTTTTCTATAATCTGTCAGTTTACAATAATTATAATTTTTTGTTTTTAGATATAAAAATTATCAATCTCTTCTGTACATAATGCATATAGCCCAATATCTCGCATATATAGATATTTTAAACACAAAATAACTAATTTTTAATTAAAAAATTAATTGTTATCTATCTAAAGCCAAACTTTTTCACAGATGATCTTAAAAAATGTGCAAAGAATTGAAAAAAGGTATACTAGTAAAAATTCAGATTTTTCAAATGCAGTTCTTTTTTTTATTGACCCAATTTTTTAATAAGATTTAGGTCTACACTAATTTAGCTATATTGTAATACTTTAATACTCTAAAAATTTATATTTAAAGAATTGTAATATATAATTTTAACAAATTATATAGACAAAGTGATTTAAATTACCATCCAATATTGTGCAATTTTGTTATAAAGATACTTAATAATTTTAAAAAAGTAGCATTTCTTTAAGTACTAAATAGAACTAAAAAAAATATACTAAATAATTGTTTAATTTATGTATCGAACTAAAAATTAAAATTTTAGCCTCTTAGCTCTTGTGCAAATTAGTTTTTTATTAATATAAATTTGTCTGTAAAATTTTAGTTGATAGTAACATTTTTTATATAATTTAATAAGAACACTCTATGTTAAGCATGTGCTGATGCTTTTAAGATTTTAATTTATTATAATTTAGGTTTAGATGTTTATAAGATCTATATAACCTATAAATTTTTGTCTAATTTTATAAAGCAGAACAAACTTAAGTTAATTATCAAAAGCTTAATTAAGCATTTAAAAATTGATTCACCATACAAAAATATTTTTAGGTTTCTGGCTTTAAAAAGTGTGTATAAAAAAAAGTTATTTTAATATAAAAAGATATAAAACTTAATAACATTAAGAACTTTTTGGCCAAGTTCTTTTAATACAGTTTTAGAAAGCCAATTAAAATGCTAAAAATGATATGTAAAGATTAACAACGAGGTGCTTGACAAAACCTTAGTACTATTTATATTGAATTTCTTTTATTAATATGATTAAATACGAGCCTAAAAAGTTTAATGCTTAAAAATACAAACAAAATAAAAGTTTGCAGACTTATAGAAGTAATGCATTGAATTTATATAGTGTCTGTTACATATTAAGACTTAAAGAATGAGATTGTTTAACAAATATTAAGTATATATTGATTTTAGCAACTTTTACAAAAGTGTTTTATTATTTTTCTCCTATAATCAAATTAATTAGTGCAAATTAGATATATATTAGTGTTTTATTAACTTTGCAGTGTAACTTAAATTTGTTTAGCGTATTGATCAATGAACATTATATTTAATTTTTAATTAATTTGATATAATTACCTTTATATTTACTCCATTACTGTAATATAAAAAAATTGCTAGATTTTATAGAAAAGAGTATAAGTATACTGTCATTTAGTAAGGCTAGTTATATTGTTAATTACAGAATTTTAAACTAACATTTTAATCTTTTGATAAATTTTACTTAAAAATTGTTTTAAACTGGCATTCATTTTTTCATATTTGTCTAAGTAATAATTGTTACTTCATGTTTTTAATAAATGTTTATTTTGACCAGCATACTATAGTATATAGCTTTGTATATCTGTCTAAATATGAATTATAATTAAAGCATGTTTAGTCACTATAAAATATTACTATTAAAATATTATTAAGACTTCATTAAATTTAAAACGGCAAAAAACTTTAAATAAATATGTATGGTCATTTAGGATGATTTAAAAATAATACAATTCCTTTTTAACTATATAGAAGTATATGTAAAGGCATAAACATAAGCAATAATTTTTTAAATTATAAGGAAAAGCTTTTATATAAATCAAACACAAAATAAAATGTTTAAGATTTTTTTTTTATTTAACAGGACAAACACTAAACTTAAAGCTAACTATAATTATACACAATTCTCTTAATTTTACAAAATAATCAATTTATATATTACTTTACTATTGTATTGATAACTGTTATTTCGTAGACATAATATACAAAAGCTTTTAATGTAAGGTAAATAAAATTGTACATATGTTTTTATATATGTTTTTATAAAACTACTTATAGCATATATATACTAAAAAAAAGCTAGTTTTAAGATGTATTTTTGCTGTAATTAAAAATTCATTATTTAGCATAGTTAGAAGATCAAAGATCTTTTACTAGATAAAAATTAATTCTAGTAATAACAACATTTTCTTTGTAAGAAAGATTATATTTTCATAAAAAAAATTACCAATTTATTTTAGTAAAAAAATAAAACTTTCTCTTTAGTAAGCCCTATTACTAAATAAACAGTTTTATGAAATTTGCTCTTAGCTTAGTTAATAACATTTATAAGATATATTTATACTTTAATATAACCAATTTTTTTAGTTATGGCTTAAGGTAGATAAAGGAGTTTAAGCAAAATTGTTTTTTAAAAAAGTGTCATTTTTTTTGTAACTTGTTTGTATCGTTTTATGAATAACTAACCTGTTTGCCTGTATAGATTTAGTTTCTCTTATTTTAAGCTAACACTCATTTTTACAATTTTATTTATAATTATAATTTATCTTATGTGGTCTAATTGCTTTTAAATTTATTGAAATTGAAAATATATATACTTTAAATTCTTTTGTAAGTTGCTTAAAACTATGAAAATAAAATAGTTCATATTTAGTATATTTGAAATTAACAATATTAAGGTATTTAGTAAGTTTTTAAAGTTTTATTTAAAGTTGCTTATCTTATAAAATTACATAATTAATTTAATTGGTTTGAAAAATATAAGACTAGATGGTCTTAAAACTTAGCACTCTTTTTTTAGTCTGCTTGGTCAATTTTTTTTCTGATAAATAGTTATATTACTTCTTGTATAACTTGTTTTTTTGCATAATTTTAGTGACTTATAGTTTTAATGTTCTAAAACAAATTAAATGTTAAACTTAATTAAAATTAATTAATACTTACTCTAAATTTCTTGCATACTAAATTTTAGAATAAAAATACTAAAAGAATGAGCAACTGAGTCAAATTTAATAATTATAAAGTCTTTATTACCTAACGACTAAAAAGGTATTCTATAATTATAAAGTTATTTTATTTTTATACAAATTAATTCTATTAGAACTTTAAAAGGTCTATTATTTTGACAATATGCTATCTAAAACACAAAAGATCTGTATGACTCTAAACCCTGCTTTATAGCTCACTATTCAAGTTTCTAAAGAGATAAAGTACTCATATCTCATATTTGTATAATTAACTTAAAGTAGTTTATTTTACTTGCTGTCATTGACATACTTTTTTATTCTAGTTGCTTTAAATAAAAAACTAGGCATTGATAGATATAAAATTATAGATCATAAAAAAAAGTCTTACCAAATTTATAAATGTAACTAAAATAATTTTCATAATAAATAAAATTTCATATAATATTATAATCATCAAGTTATAAAAATTGGCAGCATATATATAACTCTAAAAAAAAGATTAAAAACAGACTTAAATTTACTAAGAGTCTATTAAAATTAACCTTTAAGTAGATTAAAAACTATAACTATCAGATAATTATATTAGTGTTAAAGACAAACATGTTAATTAAAAAAGTGAACTAGTGCTTTGTTTCTTTGTTTATAAAATATTGATAAAAAAGCTTTGTTAAGCCTTATAAAATAAACTTGTTATTAGATAAATGTTGTACTAAAGTAGTACTATAGTGAATAATTGATTAAAAAGTAATACAGAACCCAAGAAGCAGCTATACTATTAACTGTAATACAATATATGAGCTCAAAATATAATTTTAGTATCTTTTAACAGAATGATAGTAATAAACTAAATAAATTTCTATAAGTTTGTAAAATTTAAAAACCTAAAAATTGATACTTTCATTTATAATGTTAAATTATATATATTTGAGCTTACTAAAATTATGCTTAAAATCAACAAAAGATGTTTTTTAGCTAAAAAAAACCATTAGGCTATATCTTTACTCTAGCTATATACCAATTAATCTCTAAATTTGAATAGTAATTGATATAGCTAAAATATATAAAATTTTACTATTATGTGAATGAACTAAATCAAAAAATAAGTTTTTGTTACCTTATAGTATCATGGTTGTTGTAATTTTTTCCGGATAGATATACTTTTTTTTTAAGTTTAATGTATACTTTTTTAATAAAGGAATTAAATTTGACTAAAAAAAAACAAGTAAGAATTAAAATTGATATATAATATAAGTTTTTTGTTTAGCTTAAATATATAAAACTATAGAATTCATTTTTCTATTGTTTTTTTTTATGTACAATATCTCTTTAATTTGAAGAATTATTTTTACTAACAAAATAAAAATTCTAATGCTTTGCAAAACTAAAGATTTTCAAAAAGGTATAAGCCACAATATTACACTTATTTTTTAACAAAAATAAACTATCTATTCTAATTCTTTGTCTATCTTGGTTTTTAAAGTACTTATTTTATGATGTTATTAATATGCACATATTTATTCTTATTCTTGTACAACACTTGTTTTTGAGCCTTTTACTAAACTAAAATAATTGATTTCTATATAGATAGTAAATTTTATTTTTAATTATAAGAAAAAAATTTATTTTTATTTGCTAACATTTAATTTATAATTATTTGATTTTTATACTAAAAATGATTTAACTTAATAAAATAATCGTCAAATATGATACAAAACTTTATAGTTTGATAATTTATAGACTTATTAAAATTATGTAAGTTAAGACATCTCATTAAATTTATAAACTAAGTTAAAAATTTATATATAGTTATATGCTTAGTTCTATTTAAAAAAAATTAACTAATAAGAATATTTTTTTTTATATATAAACTTTACCTAAATAGCTCTAACAATCTTTATAAATTTTATACATGCTTTATGCAATTTATATAATAAGCTTCTAGTTGTTTATTAATTGCAATCTGTAATTGTATTTGTTTATCATCGTAAATAAAAAAAATTACCTTTATCTGTTAAACGACCTTTTTTTGTTTATTTATTAGTATAATTTTCTATATTACTATATTTTTTTATGTATGTTTTTGATTTATCTTTTGTTTTGTACTGCACATACCAATTCTTTTTTAACTAAATTATTGTACTTATCTTGGATCTTAATAAAAAGGTTTAAAAAAAAACTTTAGCTAAATCAATAGATTTCTAAAAAAAAGCACTAGATTATTCTACTAAAAAAACTAAATTAAATTTTTAACTTTTAGATTAGTACAGTGTCTAGATATAATTGCTTAATATTTATTATAAATTATAATGATAAGCCATGTGTAGCTTATCAGTATATGAAAAAATAATATATAATTTGACTATGTATAAATCCTTAAAACTTATTTTAATGTTGGTGTTAATGGCAGAAATATTTTTTAGACTTGTAACTTTTTTAAATAAACAAAATAAAACAACCGTTTAACTATTATACATATGTATATCAAGTAATATGTTTTATTATTTTCTTATCTTTTATGTTACAACAATATCATAGTAAATCTGGTCATTATTATAAATAAGGAAAATTATCCTCAACTTTGTTTTTATAATTCTAACTTATGGGTTTTTATAATTTATACAGTTTGAATATACAAATTTTATATACATATATTTTTTTTTAGTTAAATTTTGACATCTTGTTTATAAAAAGTCTATGTTTTTATAAATATCTTATAACCTAGTTCTATTTTTTGTTAATTGTCTAATCTTTATTTAGATAAAATAATTCTTTTTATAGTCCTGCTTGCCTTCTGACATCTCTTAATTATAGTTTTAAAATCTATACTGATAATTTTCACACTAAGTAAAATCTGAAAAAGGTTTTTAACTAAATTTTAATTTTCATATTTTTCTTTTTTTGTATAAAGTTTGTTGTTTATCTATATATAACACATGGCTTAACAAATCTTTAAAATAATTAAAAAAAAATTTAAGTTTTTTCTGATTTTTAATAGATATAATTTTTTTTGCTTTTAAAATTTAATTTAGAAACTTTTTTAAAAACTAGTATATATATGATTTTTTTTATTATATGCAAACATGAGATTATGAACTATTAGTAATTTTTTTTTTAATTATCTAGTTTTTAATACATTATTAATCAAATAGAATTAACAAAAGTATATTTAATCTATAAATAATACTTATTATAAAGTGTTAATTTTAATTTTCCAACTCTCTTATTTAAAAAATTTACTAAAAAAAAAGCTTGAAGGTTTTAGTTTATGTAAAAGAAATTACTCTTATGACTTTTTTTTAATTTTAACATAAAAGGAACTTTAATAAATTAAAGCTTTTACAAAAAAATATTATTAAAGATGATTTTTCTTTCGTTTAAAAAATATTAAAAATACTTAATCTATATTAATTTACTTGTTGTAACATGAATTTTAAAAATAACTAAATAAAAAAATAAAAACAATTACTAGTGTAAACCTGTAGTAGGCACTTGCATAAAAAGCCTATTTATTATAAGGAGTAGCATTAATCTATTTTTATATAGCACTTAATTTTATCCTTTAAAAGAAATTTAAATTTTAATATAAGTAATTATTTTCTTAAATAATATAATTTAAAATTTGAGAATTATAAGGTGAGTTTTGAAACTTTTTTTTAGTCTTAATTTCTTGTAAAGAAAATTTCAGTCTTTTTTAGAAAAAAAATATTTTTTTAAAAAAAATCAATTTTACTAGAAAATAAACTATTACAATTTAATAAAATAAAATAGAGACTAAGTAGTATGTTCTATATATAATATTCTGCTTTAATATAGTAAATATAAATTACCTACCTAAGCTAAGTTTATATATAGATAATTGTAAAGTATTTGCTATGGAAGATAAGATTTAGATTTACATGCTTTTTTTCTATAGATCTGATTTCTTAACACTTTAGTTTGAGCTTGGGTTTTATTAATTAAATTTTAACCTATTGATGCTGATTTAAAAATCACTAAGGTATTATATGTCACTCCACAAAATAATATGATTAAAAGATTCAACTTAGCTCCTTGTATATAATGTTTTTATCCTTGACCTGCTTTTTCTGCAAGATAACAAGATAATTTTTTTTTATCTTAATAAATTAATTTATATAAATACTTATATATTATAACTTCTATTTCAGTAAAGTTTTATAGATAGCAAAAGTTTAATATTATAAAAAATTTATTTTACTAATAAATTAATATTAAATTGCAAGAAGAAACCTTTTCTAACAGTAAATGTAAAAATTATCTACTTTAAACAAAGTGATATAATTGCACTTGACTTACTACAGAACTATACTAGTAAATTATAGATACAAAAAACTCATTGTTTAAACATTTTAATTTTTTAGATAGCAATTTTATTATTCTAATAATTTACTGATCTATAATTTTATTTTATAGTTGACAAGTATTATAAATTTATAAACTTATGATTTTTAGCTCATTATATGACTGTTATTTTATATATATTCATAAAGTACTTTTACAGTTAACTAAAAAGATTAAAAACACTTTAAAGTCCATAAAATATTATAACTGTTTAAAAAAGATCAAACTTTATTCTGCTTAAATTATAGTTTGCATTAAATAACCTCATCAATTCAAATTTTTTTTTGTAGACATGGTTACTACTGATAAAGAAGTATATGAACAATATCATGTGAAAAGAGTTATTCTAAAAAATTAGTATATTCTTATGATAATGCAGCACAAATAAGTACTATTATGCTAAGCCATATATAGTAAAATAATTATCTATTCTGAATTTTTTTTATTTTTAGCAATATTAAAAAACAAAAAAATTCTATATATTAAAATCATTAATATAAAACTTTAATATACTATAGAAAATATATGATAGCCTAAAAAATTACAAAAATATCAGATAAGCTTTTTAGCTAAAAGGTTAATAAAACTTTGTAAATCTTTAAAAAATAATGTAAATTAGCATTGTCTTTTTTCTTAAGTAAATAATAAAGCATGCAAATTAAAAAGATATGATTTTAGTTTTTTTATTCAATATAGATGGTTTTAACACTACTAGTATGGTGTTTAACTATTTGTATAGCAATTATTATTGGCTTATAATTCATAATATTTCAGGTACAAAAAATCAAGTGTGGTAATTTTATAACTATAACTTTTTTTTTTCTTATTTTGTTAAAGATATGAAAGCTTTTTAAATAGATACAAATATTGAGAGAATAATTCTTTGATCAAACAATTATAGCTTAATTCATTATCTTAGGCTTTTAATAATTAAGTAAATTATAGAACTAGATGATGCTCAGATTTTTCTATGCTAATAATAATTTACTTATAATTAAAAGTGTTTATTGATGTCTTTTTATTTTAATTAAAAAAATATTACTTAAAAATCTAAAAGTTTTAATTTTATTTTTTGAGAATTTTAAAAAGTAAGATCTTTTTGGCTTCTAAATAAGTTTAGCTATATATTATAAAGTTTTTATATTTTAACACGTTAGAATTAAAAAAAGTGTTTAGAACATTTATATTGTTTCTATTAAAAATGCTAAATCACAAAGGGAAAAACTAATATTATTATTTGTACAATTACACTTTTAATATAGATCCCTAAAAGCTAATTTTTGTCAAGACTTATAATATACTATAAATGTCAAAGATTTAAATTTGTCTAAAAGCAAATTAATTGACACAAATACCCTTATTAAATATATTTTTTTAGTCACTTATTTTTATAATATAATTTAAATAATTTTAAGTAAGCAAGTATTTTTTTTTTAAAACTTAAAATTACTATTTCACTTTTAATAAATGCTTTATTTTTTTAACTTCCAGGTAGTATATTTATCAATTTTGCATATAGATTTTTTATTTTAATATACATGATATTTAATATTATAATTGTTAAGAGGTATTAAATTTAATTTACAGCTTAAATAAAACTTTCTTGCTATATATAAATAAAACTCAGCTTAGTTATTGTAAATGTTATTTAAATTTCTGTTTTAAAGTTCAGTGTTTATATTCTTTTATCAGATCTTTCTTTATTAAAATTAAAAATTAAATAAAATTGAGTTAAAATATTTGGCTGCAATTCTATATTTTAACAAAAGTTTAAATTGGCTTTTATTGTAAGCTCATTAAATTAAGTATAAAATTTATCAATTATAATAAATTTTTTGACAAAGTAATTCTTTATAATTATTTTCATATATGATTGAATTATATAAATAAAATGTATAAAAAGAAAGGCTATTCATCTTTAATTTTACTTTTGCCTCTATCTATTTCAATAAACTGACCGTGAAAAGATTATAAATAGTAAATTATGTCTTTTTTTTTATAATAATAAATAATTAACTTAATATTTATCTAAAGGCTTAAAGTTAATAAAATTTGGTAAATTGAGTTACACATATCTTAAAACTTGCTTTGTAGTGCTTTTAAGTTGTTATAAAATTTATATTTGATTTCTATAATGGCAAAATATAATTTATAATAAATCTACTAAGATAGGGCTTTCCAATTTTTATATTTTAGATAAAGTTTTTCGAGAAGTATTTAGTTTATAAATGCAAATTATTTCTTAAAAAATCTATTGAGTTTAATTTTCTATAAATAGCTAGTAAGTTTTTTTTGTTTATTCTACTTTTACCTACCAATTGTATTATTAAATAAAATTTACTAAGTTTTGTCTAAATAAAAAAATATATATAAATTTATCTTATGCGATATTACTAATAAAATATTATCAATAATAAAAGTAAAAAAAATTAAAAGACTTATTGGTTTTTTTATATAGCTTTTATTATGTTTAGTATTAAGCTTCTAAGCTTTATAAAAATTTTAAAAATTTAAAATATACGGAAAAATTAAACTTTTTTCATAAAGCATATAGCTAATAAAAAAAATATATAGCCAATTATAGTTATAAGAGAGTTTATAATGTACTTTTATAGTTTTTTAATCATAAAGATCAAAAAAGTAAATATAAAAATTAGAGCATTAGTTTTGTAAAAACAATGTGAAAAATTTTACGTATTTTTTAAATAAATAAAATCTACATTTAAAACTTTATCTATGCCTATCTATCTTTATATTTTTATAATTATTTTTTTAATACTAATCTATTTTTTATATTATAAAAAAGTTTTAACTTAATTTTAATAAAAAAATAATTTTTTTCAGGGCTCTACTAGCTTAACTTCTATATTTAGCCACTAATATCTATCTCCAATTTATCATCATCTAGCATATAAAGTGCAAGCACTTCGAGAGCTATAGTTATATAAATTTTAATTTTTAGTGCCAGCTTTTGTAAATCATATTTGTTATATACTATAGCTAGTTCTCTATATGTAATAGTGTTGTATCTTTTTTCTTAATGTAAATATAAAAAAAAACGATAGCAAAAAAGCATCTTAGTACAATTACAAAAGCCTAATAAATTATTATAAATATATAAAAATATGGTATAAAATAAATAGCTTTTTTAAATATATAGGCTAATATAATCATCTATCTGCTCCTACTTAAAATAAAGTTACACTATACCTTGAAAAACTTTTCTACAACTTTTCTCATGGTTCACTTGATATATATACTGCAATATTAAACTAGAAAATATGTTACAAATGAATTTAAAATTGGTTATTTGGTATAAAAGTCTTTGCAAATTTTTTATTAGCTAATTAAATATATTTGCTCTATAATTAACTCTATGCACTGATAAGATAATTATAATTTTAGGCTCTGAGTTGCTATATAACGCATATACACTGCTAGAACAAGATTTTTACTTGGTATAATATCAAATGCTAAAATATAGTCAACATTTTGCAACTATAAATTTAAACAAGTATACTTTTAAGATTTTTTATATAGTTGCTTATTGTTAGTTTTTGTACTACTCTTTTATGCTATAACTATAAACATACTTTGCTTATGACAAATTTTAATCCAGATTTTTTGATTCTCTTATAGCATACAAGCTATCTAAATTGCAAAATTTTAAAAATTATTTTTTGTATATTTTTCAATTTGAAGCATAATATTATACAGCTACATAATTCTTAGAACTTTTGTTTAAATTTTCTAGTAAAGTTGCTTCAAAGCCTAATTTGCTTAATTTCTAAGTTTGCTAATATATAAAACATTTTAATTGATTTAAAAAGTCCGCTAAGGCTAAACATAAGTAACAAATATTTTTAATTGAATCAAGTATTAATTATACCTATAATTTTTTTAAGCATAAAGTACAAAAAGAAAGCTATACAAAAATTTAATGTTTGTTCTTGTGTATATTTCCTAAAATACTAAGTTTAGCTTAAATAAACTATCTCAAAAAATTACTGTCCATAATGTTATAGACTATAAAGCCTCTTAAAAACTAGAAAAGAAGCTATTTAGTTAGTTTAATTATATAAATTTTATTAAAAGAATTTTATACAGCTTTTTTAAGTCTTTACTTAAATGAAACAGTTCTTGAGCCTTAAGTATAAATTATTGCTTAGTTCTGCGCTTTATCAAAATACTAAGTAATTAAAAGATTTTTTGATTTAACAAAAAAATTTAACTAAATTTTTAAAAAAAGGCTACTTTAGCTTAGTTAGCTGTCTAAAACTTACTTGTTTGTACCATTATAAAACTAGCTTTTTATTTCATATAATATTATCAATAAAAACTCATTGAGCAGGTTAATATTTTTATACATTAATTTCTAAAATTAAAAAAATAAATAAAGTTTTTTATAAGTATAAAGTATTAAGAATATAATTTAATTATGTTTTTACTTTCCTTTATTATTTTTTAAGTAATTTATTCTAGGCAGTTATATTTTTTTGTTTAGCTGAAGTAAGTATTGCTTTGACTATTTTAAACTCATAATATTATTTATTTTAAAAAAAAAATTCTTAACTAACTGTTAAAACATAAAAACAGAGTCTTTTGACAATTAAGATTTTTAAAAAGTAATTGATTATATATCATGTGTAGATTCTACCTAAAATTAGTTAAAATATATGGCAGATAATAGACTAAAACACTTTTCTATATTAATTGCTTTAAAGTTCATTTTCCAAGTAAATTTATTAAAAACCCATTTTAACAAGCTATAATATGTTTTTTATGAATTTAAAGTTTATTACTATTTAACTAATTAGTTTAAGTAAAAAATATATTGCAAGATTAAAGAAAACTTTAAAATAATAAAGCTTGTGCTATTCACTATAAATAAAAGTACTGTTTTTATCTTCTTTATAGCCAATATTATAATTTTTTGTTTTCTACATATTAATTCTTACATATATTTTATACCCACTTTTTATATATGATGGTAATATAACTTTTAACTAGAAAAATTTTATTTTTTAAAAACATAGAACAAGGATTTAAATAGATAAAACTAAACAAAACTTTAATTTTTTTATTTTACTTTGTAAACAAAAAAAAATTATTAAATATATTTAATAAGATAAGTTTTAGGTGTTTTTATGTAGAGATATTACTAACTATTATATTTTAAGTATTGCAACTTTTAAGTTAAAAAAGAAATCTGAATTAAAATGTGTTTTTTTAAAATAGTTTAATTTATGCATAAAGATTAACCTAGGATTATTTACTAGCTTTATGTAACTTTACTAAAAAATTAAAGCCTAGTTAATAAGAAAATTATATATAAATTTATGGATTACTTAGCAAAAACTTTTTAAAAAAAAAGTTATATTAAAATTTACTATATGCAAATCTCTATATTTAACATATTTATGTAATTATAGTGTTATACCAAAAATTTGTTGCTTTTATAATCTATAGTAATTTTTTTATTGACGTTTACTTTATAAGCCAGTAATTATGTATATATTTTTTAAATAAATTAACTATTTAATAAGAGGCAAGAAACAATTGTGTTCCACCTACTATAGCAATAATATATAAACATCCAATACATAAGGCTAAAATTTATATCCTGTTGTCTTTTTTATCTAAACTTTTTTTTATTCTTTATTTAGTAGGTAGAAATTTAGAAATTCTTAATACTAAAATAAAAGTTATTAGATTCTAAGGAAAAAAAAATTAATGCTTACACAAGTGTAAACAAAAAAAATATCAGTAAGTTTTTACTATTTTGTATATAATTAACATTTTACCTAAGATAACAAAATTAAGTGATCTAAGATACCTTACTGTTAAAGTTCTGCTAAGCTTTATTGGCAAAACTTTGTTATTTACTTTACTAACAGAATGTTAACCTCTTTTAAAAAAGCAGAGCCTAACAAAAAGTATTGTATTCAATAAAGTCTTTAAAAGGCTAGAACTAGTAATTTTTGAAAAATACCTTAAACTCTAATAAATATATAAATCAAAAAAAATATATTATATAACTGCCATAGATAATTCTTTAAACAATTAATTAATTACTGTTGTGTTAAATTATTTAAGTTTTGATATATTACTATGTATTAGACTATAAAATCATTTTGTTAGAAAAAATTAAAAAATAAATGCAATAAAAAACTTAATCTATATGAAAGACGTCTTAAAATTATATAATAAATAGATTATAACATCAGATAGAAACAGGAAGTAACTAAAGAGTAATAAGTTGGCTAAGATTACAAAGAATTATTTGTTTAACATAATAATTATATGCTGAACCTATAGCTTTGCTGCATTTTAGTAAATTTCTATCTGGATTGTTGCTTAAATAAGGTTTTGGCCTATTACAAGAATTTTTATACTATATGTTTGTATATTTTTATCAGTTTCAACATTCTTTTGTTATCGTTTAACAAAAATATATATGATAAAGATATAGAAAAGTTTGTAATAAATTTTACGTTATTTAATAAAAAAAATAATTATCAGCATGCGAGGCTAAAGATTATATAAAATTGATACACTTTTTTTCCTCAACATTTAGGCTAAGTATTAATCTATTAAATTAACAAATGATTGATATTTTTTTTATAGCATTAAAAATATAAAATTGATATAGTCATCTATAAAAAGTTTTTTTCGCTTTTTAATTTTAGTCAATTGGTTTTATTATAGCTCATATAAGTTATGTTAATTTACTACCTTCTTTATTTTAATGAAAGGAAATGTTATGTAGATACAAACTTAGATCAACAAAAATAAATAAAGTATATCATTATATAAAAAACTAAGAAAGCAATTGCATGACAGCTAAAATAAAATTATTCTGCTTTTTGTATAAAACAAGTAGTATTTACAATAATAAGTTTGAACAAAAGAAAAAAAGTTTTTACAGTTATTTATAATAAATTTGATTGCATTTTTGTATAAGTTTATAAAAAACATAAGATAAAAAAAATCAGATAAATTTTACAATCATATTATGATATGTTAAATTTAAAAATAGTAAATTGTTCTTTTATATAAAAAAAGCATAGAAAGAACAAGATCTGACTAAATATAAGAAAAAAAAAAAAGTTACCAATCAAAAAATATAAAGTTAAAAAAAAGCACAAAAACAACATATATTTACTAAAAATAAGAGAGGCTATTAACTTAATTTTGTTAACTATATAAGCCATTTAGTTTTATGGAGATATTTAACAAAAAAATAAAAAAAAGTCGAATTATCTTAAAAATAAATAATGATAATCGCTACAGTTATGTTCATATATATTCAAGGTCTAAAACTTTTTTAATGCCATGTTAACACAGTATAATTAGGCAACCTTACAATTTAAGTTTTTTTAGCTATCAAAAAGCAAAAATATTTCAATTTTTAAAATAAATATTTTATTAAATTATAAAGCTTTTTTACTATATATAATATAAAGGTTTTTTTTAAAAAAAAAATAAGATAAAGGTTAGTAAGATTAATTATTTAAACTAAGCTAACTTTTGCAATTATAATTAAACCTTAAATTTATAACATAATAACTTAAGCAATATTTTAGTTTGATTAAGTCAATTAATGTGTTTTGTCTAGATCATTGCTTCATAGATAAAGCTTTTTCTTGAACCTGCTTAATTATGTTTAGAATATAATGTTAATTTAAACTATTACAACCTTATCATCTTTTATTAAACGAATTGTAAAAGCATCCGTTAAAATAAAAAGTTTATTTTATAATTATAACTTTTCTGACGAGTTTATATCTCTTATTGTATATGTACATTGTATGATTGAATAGACTGAAGCTCCTGTGTTTTACAAAGATGTAATAATAACTCTGTCATAAAGAAAAAAAAAATATACAAAATTGACACTAGCAGTAAGAGAAAGTTTTTGTCAGATATTCAGACTAATCTCTGACCTAGAGGTAGTCTAAAATGCAGGCAAACTAATATTGATTTATTTAACATAATGATACATTATAAATAGAAATTGCTAATTTTAGTAGCTATAAAAATAGTAAAAATTATAGTTTTTGTAGAAATACATAATTTTAAGACTGCAACAGAATACATTTAAAATATTGTCAACAAAGAATCTTAGTAATCAACACTGGTAACAAAAGTTAAATATATTTTTTTATGAAATATAAACAGTTATATTAGATAAATTGATAATTAAAAAACATTGATAAAATTGGGAAATTAGTTTTATTAAAGACTCTAAGTAAAAATTATAAGAAAATCGTAGATTTTAGCTTAAACTTTAAAGATGAAAAGACTTAAATAACAAAAGATTCATAAAACCTTTTAATTGTTGTAATCAAATCAAATACAACTTAATTACTATAATTCTTAAGGTTAATATAAAAACCTTTATATGATAGCAACGATACAAAAAGTTATTATTAATGCCATAACTATATTCTATATCAATGTTAAGGTGTTATAATCATAAGTCTTTTTTGCTAAATTTTTCTATATACTAATTATATAAAGTTAATATAGTAATATAGATATAAAGCTATACATTGTAATAAATCTAAAGATAAACATGATCATAATTATGATTACTAAAACTAGCAAGCATAATTATAATTAAGATTTGTAATGTAGCTTAAATTGCAATTTAAGTTGTTAGTAAATAAACTATTTTTCTGTAAACTTTTTATTAAGATAGTAAACATTTAGCTATGAAACCATGCTGATCAGCCTTATTACTTAACGATAGCAGCACACAATATGTGGTTAACTGCAGTAATGGTAGATAATATTACAAAAATAATAAAATATGTAACTAATTTACAGCTCTATACACATAAGAAAAGGTTTTTTCTATCAAGTATACTAATTGATTAAAAAATCAGATATAATTTGTTCTTTTGTTTTAAAAGCTACAATTTCTAAGTTTAGATGCAAAGAGAGAAATTTAATAAAAAAGCAATTAGTTTTGAATATTGAAACCAATATAAATTTAGCCAAGAAATAAAGAGGTAAACAAAAGAAACTATAAAAAGTTTTTTCTCAGCATTAAATTTTTTTTTAAGACAGTGACAATTTTATATTAGAGATTTGATTTTATTTAGTATTAGTAGTATTTTAAAACCAAAAATTAAAATCAGAATTAATATAAACAAAAAAGTTTACTACCTCAAAATGTAAACTCTATTTTTTTTAACTTATAAACAAATAAACTATTTTAACAATTATAAACTTAAGTATATTAGTGACAACATAATCTAGACTATACAATTATAAATTAATTTTAGTGTAGTGGCTTTTAACAAATAAGTTGACAATTAATTCTATTATTGTAAAGTGAAATTGTTTTAAAAGCTTGGCAATAAGTAATTAATAACTTTATTTATCTGGATTTAAAATTATTAAACAAAAACAAAAGACCAGTTTTTAGACTTAGAAATAAAAGTCAAAGATATATCAGCTAATATATAACTTTCTTTTGCTTTGTTTTATAAAGTGTTAACTCTATTTTTAGTTTAAAATTTATTTGTAATATTAGTACTTTAAATATAATTCAGCTTCATTGCATCTGTGTTTAATTTATATTTATTTTTAATACTGTAAAAAAAAATTGCAGAAAGAAATTAAGAAATATTTTTAACATAAAGTTTTTTAAGCCCAGTCAAAAACCTTAAAGTGTTGACCATTAGCTCATATAAAAATTTGATAGAACAAGTATAGCAGGACAAGATAGTTTTTGAAAAATTTTCCAGGTAAATTAGTTAAATTTTAAAGAGACCAATTACAAATACATCCTGTGCTCATAAAGTCCTATTTTTATTTTTGTAGCAGTCTGACCAAGCTTGTTGTTAAAAATTTTAAAGCTGTATCAAGTGTTAAATGCCAAATAGTTTATCATATTTTTTTGGTCTATATTTTTTTATAGTCTTAAGCTACGATTGAAATACTTATAGTTAGACATAAAATTAATTTTTATGTTTAGTGTTATTTAAGCTAAGGTAGTTAAGGGCAAATAATCGAATAATTATACTATATCCAAAGCTATATGTAACAATAAGATACAGTTAAGTTGTTTTTTTATAAAGAAAATTTTCTTTGATGAGTTGCACTATAAGTTCGATGCTGCTTGGTATCTAAAGTTGTAAAAAACCTAGACCTTAGAGACTATATAATAAATTAATAAAATGGCTAGTGTAAAAGAAGATTATATTTTTTATTAATTTACTACTATAATCAAGCCCTTAAAAGGTAAGATAAATTATCAACTAAAGCAACAAATATATAACAAGCTAAAGAGAAGCAAATTTTGCAAATAGATCTAGCTAAAAAAAGATCTTAAGCAAACTCATTTAAGCTAATTAAAGTATATATACTAGATCTTTAAGCAGACCATTTTGTTAATGGATTTATATTAATAAAAAAACATAAAATTTAAAATCTGCTGGGTAAATATTATATTAGTGATTACTATAATACAATTTATTAAGATCTGATTATGATCTTATATAATGATTATTTTAAAATTATTATCTTTTGGTTTTTTTTAATAAATATAAGTGTTTTTAATAAAAGAAAAAAATAAAGTTTTTTTTTCTTTAAAAAATTTTGTTAGTATACAAGGTTGTCATTTTTTATAGTATTATTATTACCAACACATTTAAGTGATGTTTATAGTAAGCTTATAACAAGCTTTTGTTAGCTTTATAGTGCAGTTTTTTAAAAAAAACTAGCTAGCTTTTGACAAATATTTCAAAGAGACTGGGCTAGTATGTGAAAGATTGTTAAGTACTGTGATTAAGCAGACTTGCATCCTTAAAGCAGAAAGGGGGTAATAGTACTATTATAATTTTATGTGTTGTCATTTTATAAAAATAATGCCAAAATAATAAGTCTTTATTTTAAAGTTAAGTCAACTTATGTTATAAATTTAGAAAAAATTGCCTTTATAAATAAACGCATACTTTAAGGATTTAAGGAGCTTTAAAACATTAAAACTTCACTTTTGATATTAATCAAATAAATTTTTTGGCAGTTTAGCTAATGCCAAAATAAATTTTTGTAACTAAATGGCGGCCAAAAATGACATATTAAGACATAAACTAAAAATTTAGTTTAAGCCAATATAATTATAATAATATTGTCTAAGACTGATAACATATATCAGCTTGTTAAAAGCAACACCAATTAAACAGATATAAACTAATAATCTCAGATAATTTAAAACATTAACTTAAAGTTTTTTATGCATAGTCAGTATTATTAGATGATATTGGCAATTTTATCTTAAATTTGGGTCTGGTAAAAAATGTAATAAAATACACACTTACATGTGTGTTAGCAGGCATTTTATATAGTGTAATCAAGATTTAAACTGAACTAGTCCTATCAGAAAATCTAGTGAGACTAATATTATTATGTGGCCTTAATGAACTTATTTTGGCGTAAATGACTTGGTCCAGAGTTTTATACAATTTCTATCAGCTTAATTTTTCTTAGTTACTTTAAGAAAATTAATTTTATTAGTAAGGCTTGAAATAAGAAAGACTAGAAAAGCTAGTGACACTGCAAATAGCTAGTTAATTTTGTTTCTTTCTAAAAGGTAAATACCATAGGAAAGCAACCCTAATATTTAAGTTGCATTTCAATGGCTGACAATTGTGTAAAGCCAAATACAAAATAGTTATGCTTGAGGATTAGATTAATTAAGTCACTAACCTTTAGCTTCCTTAAGTTATTAAGCAGTTTCAGGGAAGCATAATTTTTTTCCACATCAATTTACTATAAATATAGACCTTTTTTAGAAAAGCTTTAATAGTAGCCAGTTTTTTTTATCTATAAAAGTAAATTTGCTCACAATTATTCTTCTTTATATAAAGTATATCACAATAATTTGAATTTTAGAAGGGTAAACCTGGTATAATACAGCTATAGAGCATGGTAAAAGCAACCAAACTAGACTTAATGATAGTAAATGTCTGTAAATGCCAGTATTAAGGCAGTTTTAAACAAGTTTATTATATATTAGATCGTCTTTGCACGCAATAAAATAAAAAACCTACTTGATTTAAGAAAGAAAAATTGTTGTTTAGTCTTGCTTAAATATGTATTATATAATCCTGTATTGTAGCAAGCCATGAACAGTTTAATAAAGAGTACTATTTTAGGCTTAAATTTTTTGCATAACAATAGCAGTACTTTATTCAATTAAAGTTAAACCTTTATTTCAGTTAATTAAAAAGTTTATAAAATTTTAAATGTTACTTAAAACAATTTTTAGGCTTTTATTTATATGTATGTGCTAGCAAGAAATTTAACTGCTTTAGGATGTATCAATCTTTTTAGTAACTTATTAAAGACAAATGCCATCAAGATAGAAAAATAAAAGCTCAGCTTCAAGTTAACCATAATAGTATCTATGACCCAATTAAAAAAACTTTTATGTAAACTCATATGGCATGCAAGTTGACTATAGAACTTTTATAATGTATAAAATGCATAACCTTTTAGCTCTGCAGGTAGTAGGTCATAACTGTTTTAGCTTACAGTTAGGTCAAGTCAAGAAGAAGATAGACTTGCCCTATTATTTTTTAGCATCAAAGATATGCAGAAGATAGGTTTCTAAAATTATTAATAAGTTTAACTGCTATAGTTATAGTAAACCTAACAAGCCTTCCTTTTTTTTACTTAGTCTGAGGCTGGCTCTCATAGGGCAAAATGGTATTAATTTTTTTTTCTTTAGTAGCTTGATAAGCTTGTCTTTAGCCACTTTATTGGCAGCTATTGATTTTTGGCTGGCCTGGCATGTATATAAGGTTTGGCTTAATAAGTTAAAATTGTTGAGTGCCTAATGCATATAAAAAAAAAGTAAATTGGTTTTTGTAAATGCCTTTTTTTGTGTTACTTGAAAAATCTAGCGCTCTTCAATGTTGTAAAAGTTTATTTTTTCTTAGTTCTTTTATAAAGGTAAATTAATCTTAGGTATTAAAGTACTAAAAACTTAATATATTAAAGTTTAAAACTTTAATATCTATAATTTAAGTTAATTAAAAACAGTAGCAATAATCAAAGAAAGATTGTAATTATATAGTTGACTAGCAAAATGTCATTTTTACTGGTTAGAAAATTTTTTATGGGCTATAAAAAAAATTGTATTTATAAATAGTTAAAAATTGCACAATAGTATAAAATTATCTGTGTTTTTATGTGACTTAAATTTTTTTATTATGTTTAAATTATTCAGCCTTAATGTTTGTAAGCTTTTAATGTCTCTTCTATTTTTATTAGTATACAAATATAGTTTAGTAAGTGATCCATATGTGATAAATTATCTATCTCTGTAAAAAAAAATTACAAAATTTTATTTAATTTTAGATATAAATGCATAGCTTATTGATTAGATAATCTAAAATGAATAAATAAAAAGAGTTATATATTTAATTGCTTTAGTATAAGGTAGATGCAAGAGAAGTTGTATCAAAAAATTGTAGCACTATGGCAGAAGCTAAAGTAAACTCTAAGCTAAAACAAAAAAATTGAACAAAAAGCATCTTGTAAAAATTTGTGATTTGTAGCCTAGCATCATATATCACATAATATTTTATAGATTAAAAGTTAAAAAATTGTAGCCTATTAATAATAAAAATCTTAAAGATTATAAAAATTAAATAATGTATCCTGATAGCCTTATTTAAAATTTGACTAATTATTTTTTTACCTTTATGCCGTAAAATTTTTCAATAAAAAGATATAATTATAATACACCAGGATATAAAGAAGATTTTATTTTTGTTTAAGGTTTATTTTAAATAAGACTGGTCTATATTAAGTGGCAGTTTGACACGACTAAAGTTTTGTAATTTTTAAAAAATTAACTTTAGTTTTTTTCTTTCATGCTTAGTTATTGTTGGTTCACAGGGTTTAAAAATATATCTAGCTTTTTAAAATAGAAAGTAGCTTACATTTATACTGTAATATACATTTAAATTATATTATTAAAAAGGCAGAAATGAGGTTAAAAACTCATAAAAAATAATTTAAATTAATTTTTTTATCCTGATTTTGTCTTTCTTTTTTTAAAATAATAATAAATTTTAATTGGTTTTATATTAAAAACTCTTCAAGTAAACTTTTTTTATTATAGTTTTAAAAAGCTAATGAAGGGACGGGTATCAAAAATAGTGGCTTAGTCTTAACTTATGGCAGATAGCTCAAAGTAAGACAGTTATTAGTATTGTTAAGGCTAGCTCATGGTTTTAAATTTTAAACTTATGTTTATTATAAAAAAATTATAAAATAGTTAAAAATTTTATTGTTAGTACTTTCTTTTTTTATTTTATGCTAAATTTTAAAGCTTGTCATATAAATTAGTTAAAAAAATTATCTATTTATATAGAATGTTTAATAGACAAGCAGCATTTAATATCACAAATAAAGGGAAGCAGGGTTTTTTCTCTTATTATACTTGCAATTAAGTAATATGCCTTTCAATTATTTTTTAAAATATCCTTAAAAAAATATTGCCAAAGTATAATTTTGCGTTTTTAAGGTTTTATAGCTCTTGGTTTGCATTATTTGTACTTTTGTATGGCTTAGTAACAGTGTTGATATATTCTATTATTATCTTATAACAATTTTCTAAGTCAAATGCTCTGTTTTCACTTATTATTATAAGCTTAAAAAAAACATAAGAATCAAAAATAGATATATACCTTAATGTCACTAATTTTAGCCTTAGAGCTGTCAAGTTATAGTATAAGTTTTTGTAAAGGTTTCTATTTTATAAAGTTCCGCAGTCCTAAAAGGTCTCAAATAGAAAAGTTTTATCAATAAAAAAAGTCAAAGGTTCTGGATGTATCAGCAAATATTAAAGCATCAAAAGTAAGAAGTAGCAAAGGGTAAAAAAAGATTATTTTTAGAAGGTTTAATTTTTTTAAAGTATTAGAGCTATACTGCAACCTACTAAAAGCAGAATAAATAAATCTAGTTTAGTTTAGAATCTGATACAATGCAGCATTAATTATTAAAAAATATAAAAAAAGTCTAAGTTATATAAGTTAAAAGTTACAACTTAACATCAAAATTGTTGTATTCATCAAAAAGTTCTAAATATGTTATTGTCAATCTATATTTGGCTACCCTTATCTAAAACTCAATTTTTGCTTTATATTTAGTTAAAGCACTATCTGTTATAATATGTTCTTATAAAGCACTTTTGTGAAATATTAATATATTTTAGTTTTTTTATGTTCAGCACATGCATTTTTGTTGTGCTCTATACAGTCACTGCAGAAATTAAATGAAACTATGTGTTATGAATTTTTTATTAGCTATATAAGCTGCACTGTAGCTAAATTAAAACTATAATAACATCTTTTTACTTCTACTTCCATCTAAGTGATATAATTTCAGTTGCAGCTGAGCTTATTTTCTTATTTTATGTTTATAAAATTTTTAAAGTATAGATCTAGGTCAAACTTAAGATTTTATGATGTAGTATATATTTAGTACCTGTTCAGTTTTTAATCCTTTTGCTTTTTAAGTTTAGTAAGTGCAGTATACTTATAGTCTATTTGTCACAGCTAATGCAGAGTTGCTCAGATTTTTGCAATAAAGTTGTAGATCTAGCTTTAAAGTCATGCACTCAGTTAGTAGGACTGATTTACATATGCTGAGGTCAGATATAATTATTTTTACTATCAGAGAGCACATCAAGTTTATTACCAAAATTTTTTAGAACTCTTTTAAATTTGATCTGTATATCCAATTGATCTAATCAATTTTTTTTCTGCTTAAAATTGTTTAAAAAGCTTTATAAAAACAATTATGTTATAAACATTGCACAAGAATTTATTTTACATTAAGCTTTTTTCAAAAAGAGAAAAATTGATGCATTTAATACAAAATAATATATATCTGAATTTGCATCAAAATATAAAAAAAGAAGCATATTGAATTTTTAAATAATCATTGGATATAAATAAAATCATATAAGGCTAAAAAGTTATTTTAATATTAAAAGCTAATTTATAAAATAGTCAGGGCTTTTTACTTGTATATTTGTTTTTAGTATTATGGATCAATGTTCTGGACATTAATTTAAAAATCTATTTAAAGCAAAAACTATAGATGCAAATTTATAAAGACAAAATATATATTTAGAAAACTTTTTGATATTAAGCACTATCATTGTTATATTAAATTTTTAAAAAACAAAGTAAATTGAGGAAAATAATGATAGATAAGGTGTTAAAAACTACTATATTAAAAAAACAAACAAAGTTGTTATAAATTATAGTAATCACCAGGAAATAAAATATTCTTTAAATAATTGAGATATAATTTTACTATTTGTATTCTGATTATCTATCTAAAAATTTATAATGATTTTTTTTTAGGTTAAATTTTTAGCATGTCAAATAAACACTATGAGTGGGTAAGGAATCTAAGATCATTTGTTTATATTGTTTTTCTTTCAACTCTATTGTATCTTGTTTATATAATTTGACAATAAAAAAGATTTTTTTGAATTATAAAAAAAATAAAAATAATATTTTCTTATAAAGTTTTAAGTAAAGTTATATATTTAATAAAGTGCAATTGTTAATTAAAACAAATAATAAAGCTTATTTTGTTGCCATATTAATTTTTTTTCTTTTAATCATTAGTATAAAAACGATTATAATAAAAAAATAACTTATGCTAGCTAATGGTAAATTATTTTACAAAAAAAAATACTAATATGAACTGTTCTATAAAGCTTATAAAGCTTTGAGTAAAAGTATTACTGATTAAATATATAGTTCAACTGCAGCAAAACTTATTGCATATTTTAATCTATATTTCTAATAAATTAGTTTATTATCATTTAAAACGTATAGCTTTTAAGCCACTTAGTAAGTGAAAATTATTTTAAGTTATACTATGTAAATATATTATTGCCATTGTGCTAATAAGTTTTTTAGATTTTAGATTTTTTTTAAACTTAAATTTTTTAGATTACTTTTTGAAATTTAAGTTACCTAAAAATTGTAAAAAGTAAGTAAGAAATTTAAACTAAAATTATTTTTTTACTTTTTATTTGTTCTTTAAATACACCACTCCAAGATGTAAATGCTTTCCAAAGCCAAAACTCTAGATATTTATTTTGCAAAATTTATATGTCTTAGTCTTGACACAAATCTGACATTATAGCTTTTATTACTTTTAGACCAAGGTGTTTAAATTTTTTGTAAAAGAGTTAATTTTGTAATGGTCTGCAGAACATTAAAGATAAAATTATCTTTAAAGATCTAAAAACTTCATGTCAACTGTAATGACCATTATTAAGAGTTAGGTAAGGGGCTATAATTTGTAGACTAAAATATGTATTGTATATTTTGTGTCTTCATTTAGACAAAAAAAAAATTTGTATTATAAAAATTAATTAGAGTTTAATTATAGTTTATTAAAAATTATAGAAAAAAAAATAAACTATGCATTTTAAATACTAGTTTTATAAAAATTTATTATATAGTTTTAAATATTTAGTAAAATTTTTGTACTATATTTAAAAAAAAGTAAGTACAATTTCAGAAAAGCAATTAATTTGTTAGAACATATCCATATAATTGTTTTATATATATAAAATAACTGTTAAACGTAAACATAAATTTTACTAAAATACTTATATAATTGACTACTTAATACTTAATTTATAAAATTTAAAGCTTAATTAAAAATTTACAAAGAAAAGCACAATTATCTGTAAAGAAATCTTAAAGCTTTTATTTATTTAGATTAGTTATTAAGTTCACTATGACAAAATTTTGTGATTTTTTTATATTTCGTAGTTCATATATTTAACAAATTTATAAAATTATTTAAAATAAAACTACATTTAGAAATTAGCTAAAAAATTAATGATTATCAACAATTACATGTTTTACTTTAATAAAAAATTAAGAAGAAAAAGCAATTTGAAGTTTTTTTATTTAATATGTAGATCTTGATATATTAATACATAGTAAGTAGATGTTTGTACGACATGTAAGATAGCATTTAAAGTATATGAAGCTTTATTAATAAATAACTTAGTGTAAATCCAGTTCAATTTTTTTCAAATCTATTTTTTAACCTACATAATTTTTTTCCTTCTTTAATAAAATGCAGATTTAGCTTTTAAATGCCAAAAAAATTGCCATATAATTATATCAACAATACAGTTTTGTATATATATGCTATTGTTTTAAACTTTTTTTAGTAAGATTAGTATATAACACTTTTGTAATAATTTTTTTTAAAAATTGTGATTTAAGTCATTATATAATTGTGATTGTTTTAAGTTTTAGCTATCAATAATGTTTAATAATTTAACTATGCTCAATTTAAATATAATTGTGTAAAACTTACCTTTATATTTTATGTGATTATAGTTTTACTTTACTTTTATGTTTTAAAATTGGGTTTTTATTGATTAAAGTACTATATAGTTTTGTTTATTAAACTAATATACTACACAAAAACAAAAACCTAAGAAAAATTATACTTAAATTTTATAATTGTTTATAGTACCCTTCATATCATTTAACAATATTGACAATAAGCTAATTTATATTATTTAATTATTCTTTTTTATATTCTATTTATTATTAAGACATATAATAATTATACTATTCTGTTTAAAATCGATTTTGTAGATAAAACATAAGAAAAAGTCAATTTTTTATAGCAGAAAAAAATATAATAAATATATGATAAGATAATTTATAAATCTATATGACTTGAGTGCAAAATAATCTATTTCCGGTCCAAAATTTTAAGCTTGGGTAAGAGTTGTATGCTATACTAGATAAGCTAAAATATACTTTCCATATGAGCAATAATAAACTTTTGAGTAATAAAAGAACTATATAAAGCAAAAAGACATCTAATTTTTACTCATAGATAAAATTGTTTAGCATAATTGTTTGTATTATTTGATATGGTACTAATTAATAATAAGCATCTTTAATTTTGACAACAACATTATTATTGTTACTCAAACTAACTTATGATAGAATTAATCTAACACTATGTATGTAGTTCACTTTATATAATTAAAAGCATTTCTTTAGTGATTTTATATTTAAAGCTCTTTTACTGAATCTATAAGTTTTTTTATCAAAACTATAATTTATTTTTAAAAAAAATATTGCACCCTTATTGCAACATATAAGCATTGTAATTTTGTCTAAAAATTATTTATAAAGTTTTTTTTTTTATAGAATGATATTAAAAATTATATAAACTGTGAGCAATTTAAAAGTTTTATAATACTAAAAGATAACACTAATTGCAGACTTAACATATATTTATTTTTGATAAGCTTCATTTTTTTTATTACATCAAAACATTTGTTGTTTAAAACTAAGAAGTTAGTGAAATCAATAAATTTATATATATATTATATTAATAGATCTAAATTAGATAGCCTATGCAAGTTTTTTCTTTTAACAAAGTATTGTATCACTAACGAAGCTAAAGCTTAAAACAACTTAATTAATTTAGTATATATGATATTATCTTGCTTTTTCTTCAACAGAAATTTTTAACACTTTTTATTATCCCAAATCATACTTATCTATAGCTGATAGTAATAACTTTTTGACTTGATAGAAGTATATTTTGTTTCTTTTTTTTATTCTTGCTTGTTTATTTATTAAAAATTGACTAATAGTCTTTGATACTAATCGAAACCAGTTTATACTCTATGTAGCTCATATAAATATAGTAACATTGATCTTAAAAATTAATGTTGTTTTAGTTATCATTTAAGATACATTTTAATTGCTGTTATAAAAGTTTGAGATTTAATTTTAGAACTGATATCTGCATTGCTTAAGCACTTCTCTATTATAATTTCCTATCAATTTATATACTCAGTATAGTATTAAAAACAAAAGCATGCTGTTTGTATGATAGAAAAAAAATATATATAAAAATAGTAAATAATTTCTGTTTAAAATCAATAAAATAGTTGATTTTTTGCTATATTAGTAGTCTATAAGTTCTAAAATTAATTTAAAGATAAAATTTATGTTAAAAATAATTACAAGAAAACTTGATATAAATGTTTAAATATCTAATAATAGTATTTGATTTACTTTTTTTTATAAATTATTACTTTATACATAATATCTATTAATATTATTTTACTTAAAGTTTATTAAAACTTAAAATTAATAAGCATTAAATTTGGTACCTTTGTTAATTTTGACAAACACTAAAATTAGACACTGTAAAAAGTTTTAAAACATCTATTAGAGTGCTTTTAGTTACTAAGACCTAAGTTAAAGCAAATTAAAAAATTTCTTTTACTAAAATTGCTATATATTTTTTTAAAAAACATTATTTTAAAGATAGTCTGCCTCTAAAGGTTTTAAAACAACTCTGGTTTATTTTTAATTTAATTTTTTTTATTATACTTAAGGAGTTTTATTACATTCAAATCCTTGTTTAAATTAAAAAAAATTGCTTCAATTTAGTTAAACAAAATATATCCTTTTATTTTAAAATTTGAATTAAAAAAAAGTTTTTTTTACTTTTTTAATATATTGATTTATTTAGTCTATAGCTAAATAAGTTGCTAATAAGTATTCTGGCAGGATTTTTATAAAAATATTAAACATAATTTTACTTTATTAAAAATAATATTCAAAAATTATGTTACAAACATAGTTAGATAGAAGCATAGTGTTTTGTTATGTTTTAAAAAAAGTTTAATAACTATATTAATTTTAAATCTTTAATATTAGCTAATTAATATCTTGAGAGTATATAGATAGAATTAACCAAGAATTTATGATAAAAAATTATATAAACATATCTGATATACTTTATTATAGTATAATATGCTTATATAAACATAAGTATTATATCTATGCAAATTTAAAAACTACAATAAAATAATCGAATATATAAGGTGTTAGATTATAATAAACACTAGTTAGAGAAAATTAAATAAACATAGTTTAAATAATTTCTTATTGGTAAACTAAGCTTTCTGACAACAAACATCAATTGTATTTTAGTTCTATTTAGATTAAAAACAAGCCTATCTTATACAAACAAGTTGCTGCTATAATGTTATTATAGTTGGTACTAGCTAAATAAATTAGTTGTAGCTTAATTCTTTAATCTTGTTATTTGTAAAAATATGTACTAACAGCATCAATCGTTTTTTCTTGTATTTAAAGCAGCTTATAAAATTATTAGCCTCATTTGATGGCAATTAAAAATTGTTTGTATTTTCCAACACTGCTTACATCAAGATAAATATAACTAATTATGACCTTAGCTGAGTATAAATTCTTTCTTAAAATCTTAATATTATCATGCTTCATTAGTAACTAATTTAAATAATAATTATACCTAACATGCAAAATTTTAAATTTTTACTCACTATGCTAAATTTCAAAAAATGCATTTAAAATAAAAACTACAGTACTTTGTCACAAAAAGACATCTATTAACTATAAAAAACTTAAGCTTAGAGTATGTAAATTACACAGTTTATATGACATAGATGAACATAAATATACCAATCTTATCTATTATAACTTTTATATTTTTTTTCTTACTAATTAGTTAAAGTTGTTTTTTTGGTCTTATCTTATATCTTATTTAAGTTAAATTTAAGCTAATAACTTTAGACAGTTACCTTATAATTATAAGCACATACTACTTCATATTATATAGATCCTGTTTTTCAAATAAAGGTCAATACATTTTTTTTAATATGTGCTTATTCATAAATTTATTTTGCAGCTTTTTAGTAGATATATAACAAAATAATTTTCTATAATAGACTACAAAGCTTTACTTATATAAAAAAACTATTTAGCATATAATATATCTAAACATTCTTTTTGAACTATAATATTATCTTTACAGAAAAGTATTCTTTAAAAAAGCTTAAAATAATTTTTTTTCAGAAAAGTAAGTTAATACTAATTTTGCTTCAAAGAACATAATTTAAAAGCCAATATTATTAAATATCTACAAACCTGAATACATAAGCTTTTTTTTTTACCAAGTGACATATTTTAACCCTTTACAAGGTGATTGCAATCTCATAGTGAATTTATTTTTATTACAAACTTTGTTTTTTAAAAAATAATATAGAGCTAATAAATTTAAGCTTGTACTTGACTATATAAAATATAGAAAATAATACTCGCTTTTTACTCTAAAAGTATTTTAGATTAACTGTATAATTTTTCCATTTTTATAACAAAATAATTCTAAAACATAAAACACTTTTTATAATTTTTTTTTATTTTTATCTTAAAATATCATTATGTTTGCTTCTATTTCAGCTCTTCAATTGAATTAGCCTGTATTATAATGCAGTAATGTTTATAAACTTTTAAAACAAAGCAACTATATAATAGCTTGATACTATTATTCATTTAATTAGCAAAAAAAAAAAGTTTTCACATTACAAAATATGCCTATAAATTTTTTTTCAAAAAAAAATAGAGAAAAAATTGTGACAAATAAACTTAAATAATTTCTTTAAAGATATAAATTATTTATGTTTTTATTTAAACTAACCTTTTGTTTTAAAATAGTACAAAAAAAAATTTGATACTGCCAAAAAACATATATTGAAGTTCACTTTAAGTATCTACAAAACAATTACTACACATTATTTGTTTGTATGCTAACTAAAAGGCATAAGAAATTATGATTTTATTTAATAGTTTATAAAAATTAAGAATATAAAACAGAAATTAAGATTGATATATGTATAGATGAAAAAGCAAGCTTTTCTTAGATACCTGACCTAAATTATCTTAGCCTTTCCAATAATTAAAGTTTTATATCTAGTTCTAACAAAAAACACTACAATTTAGTAAAATTAAAGATAATATGTTCACTTTAGTATCTAAGTTTATTTTTTTACATAATAGTTTGTCTTAAACCAGCATATGTGATTATATCTAGGACTATATATATATATTTTATAATTTTTAATTATACAAAACGTAATGATCTGATGTAAAAATTACTGTGAGATAACAATTAGCTTAAATCTTGTTTTAATAAGCTAATCCATATTAGCTATATATACATAGTTATTAAAGATACCCATTAAGCTTAGTGATAGCCTAAGATTTATAGCTTTTTATAAAAAATAGTTAACAATGCTATTATATTATATAGCCTGCTACTATTCTTTGAAAAAATGCAAGATTATTATTTTTACTAATTAAGTAGTCTCTTAATTTTAATTAAGATAACTTGCTAAAATATTACTTTATATAGGCCTTTTACTTTATAATATGTTTTCTCTGAATCTTGTAACTAAAAAAAATATTTATATATAATTTCTAGATATTGCCTTTTAAAATTTCATTGCCTCAGTCTTTATTGCTTAACCATTTAATAAATTTATATTTAATTAACTGGTTTGCCATAGAGATATGACAATTATATGGTTATTTCTTATTTTATCTGCGTTGAAATCAGTAACTAGTATCTTTTTAATAAAGTTAAACAAAGTAATGATTTTTTGCTATTTATTTTAATAAATCTATGACAAACTATAATTTTTTTAGTATAGCTTTTTTTTATTTTAACTAGATTAGTCAATTATGTTATATGCAGATATTTATTCTACTTTTATTAACTTGAATTTTAGAGATATTGTTATAGAGATTTTTAAAGACTTTATAAATAAAATTACCTTTAACAAATTATTAGAATTCTTTTAAAAACTTTTAGATTATTAGTCTCTTTTTCTTCAGTTGTAATATTTAATTTTTTTTTGTTTATAAAAAATTTAAATAATAAATAAACTTTTTACGTCTATGTTTATGTGCATATTACTTTTATTATTTTCTACCCATACATAAATGTGGTGATATATATATTTATAAAATTTTGACTAGTTTTTTATAATTTAAACTAATTTATTTATCTAATCAATTTTAGTTAAGCTGACTTGCTTTTTAAAAAAATTATAAAAAAGTGAAAATTATTTTTATTAATTTAGTTTTAAAATATTAACTATTTGTTACAACTAAAGGCAAACATAGTTTTTTTCTATGATCTAATGACTTGTTTTCAGAAAGTCTTATAGTACAGATGTCCGGCATGGTTTAACTTTAAGAAACTAATTTAAGTTTCTTTATTTTAAAAGGTTTTTGTGCTATGTTTTTTATATTTTAATAGTTAGACCTTACAGAGCATGTTTATTTATTCTTTAGTCTCAATTTATAAAGTAAGTACTTTGTGTCCTAGATATTTTTTTCTGGCTTTAAACTTGTATCAATCTTTGGTCATTTTCTGTAATATAATATAAAAAAACTGGTTTGTATAATATTGTTTCTCTTTAAGTCTCAAATTCTTTTAATTTTTTATTTTACTTTAATTTAAGTTTTATTTAGTAACTTAGCATAAATAGATAAATGAAGTTTATACAATAAAAGTAAGAGGCTGTTTAACATGGATAGATTTTAACTTGTTTAGTAAGAATTATGTAATATAAACTGACAAAAAAGATTATCTAGCTAATCATTTAGTATTAATAAATATAGTTTTTTTTTTGTAGCTTTTCAAAATTTAAATATATATATATAAATAAATTAGTGCAAAACACTAATTAACTACTATTTTTCTCTCTACCTTATGAACTAAATACTAATTATTTAATATAAATGTGCTTTAATAATACTAATACTTTTAGCGTTAAAAGGTGTATATAAGCAGGCACAAGAAAATATTTACTTTCTTTTTTTTTCCTAAAAAGTAAAAAAGAGACTTTTTTACTATATCTTTTTTGGTCATTTTATTATAAGAATGTTAAAATTTGAATAGTTTAAGTTTTAATTCTAAAAATAACTGGCTTTGTTCAAAAAAATTATGACAGCTTTACATCATACTACTTATAATCTTTTTTTGATATTTTCTAAGTTTATTTTTATAAACTAACCTCTACATGAAGCAATATGCTATAAAAAAATTTACTAATAAAAATTGCAAATGTATAGTCTAAAATAAGGTAACTGCTTTTTTTAACCTTTTTTATAAATCTGATTGTTTTTTTCTCAGTTGTATTAATATAAGTTCATTAAATTAATTTAAAATTTAAGCTGTTTACTAAAAAATTTGTTTTGTAAGTCATAACATTTTACTTCTTCTATCTTATAATACCTTTTATATAATTGACAGTCTAAGTATGATATGTGAATGATTGTATCAATTAACAAGGAAAACTTTATATGCTATAAATATAGTTAAGTTTTTTTTTTTTAATTAAAAGCAACGTTTTAAAAATTTTGTAAATCTAAGACTCTGAACTCTATGCTAGGTAATGAACTTAATTTTCTTATACAATTTATAAGGGTAATTTATTAGTAATTAAAGTTTTTTTTATGTTTAAGCAAAAGCAGCTTATAGTATATTAAAAAATACTTAATTGAAAACAACACCTAGGGCTATAATTAAGCATTTTGTGTATAGTACTTTTTTTTTTAATGTTAAAATAAATAAAGTCTTTAAAGCTAGAACTTGTATAAAAACAAAGTACTTTTCTGCTCATTTGCTATATATTAGAAAATCTAAAAAAACTAAAAAGTTTTGTTTTAAGAAAAATTTAAACATAACTATGATACATTTTTTTAACAAGTATACACTTAAAAATAATTTTTATAGCCTGTTTATCTTGTTTATTTGCATTTAGGCTATTCTGGTGTTAAATTTTACAGTAAACAAACAAATGCGATTATATCTCATTAAGACATAAACTTACCTAGATTAGCTGATTTAAATATTTTTTTCAAAACTGCTTACTTGGTTATAAGATACCAAGCAAGATAATTATATAAATTATTTGCTTATACTTTAATAATATTCGATATAATACTATCTTCTATTTTATTTTATAAAAGTTTTACAAGTGCATAATCAGCCCTTAAAAAATATCTATAAATTGTTATGGCTGAGAATTGGCTATCATAACCCAATTTTCTCAACCTCTTCTAATAATTTTTTTATTAACCTTTAATCTAGTATATATAATAGAAAAATTAATTTTAAAAAGCTAATTAGTAGTATATATCTTAGAAGTAATCTCTTTTTAAGAGGCAGAGTTGATAATTGAATTATAAAACCAATTTTTTGTTATAGTACTTCTTTAAAGTCAAGACTAAAAAAAAACCGGTCTGAAGATTTTAGAAGTAAATTAGCTTTCAACATTTGCTTATTATCAATAATATCTCTTGATCAGCTTTTGCTTTTGTAGAAATTTCATAAAAATTTAAATCAATTTGATTAAAGATAAAAAAAGAAATACTAATTCATATTTAATTAATTCTTATTTTTTACAATAAATTCTTCAATTTTTATTTTTTTACAATTTGGCTTAACTATATTTACATGATATATATATAATTAAAATTATTAAATAAGGCACTAAACTTGTATTACTTTCCTCTTAATTGTAACTTAGATCAGATTGTTTTTTTGCTCTATATAGTAAAAATTTAAGAAATTTTATTATTCTTTTAGGGTTAACTAGATATTTTGCCATGTTATTTTTAACTTCTGTAGTAAAGTGATACATAATTCTGCTTTACCGTTTTTTATCATCTGCTGAGATATATCTAGTATGTTTGATATAAAGTTTTTCTTATAAATGCTAATTTAAAACAATAATAATTAAATTACTAACCATGATTTTTTTAATACCAAATCTATACTTTAACTTTATACCCCTTAGGAGTTTTTTTTGCAACATAAAATTAGTCTTTTCTGTAAAATCTAAATTAAACTTTATAAACTAAAGAGCAATTTTTATTAATATATTAAATAAAGATTAGAACTATGGTTTAAAACTTACTTTTTGCTTTCTTATTTAAATTTTATTGAGCTACTAAAAATACTAGATCACATATTATATACAAATTATAAGCCTTTTTTAATTCTAAATATAAAATAATCTCTGGTTGATTTAAGTTTAAGATACTCTATTCACTTATTATTAAATAACTAAATAAACAACTGTTTGTTGACAGTTTTAGTATCTTAGGCTTTTTACTATCTGCCAAAATACATGGTTGACCACTATATAAGTAATACTCTTTATAAAATTTTAATAATCTGGATATTAAAGCAAAATAACCTAAATAATTACATAGAACCCCAAGTTTTTTATTTTTATTGCTTATAATTGTAATTAAATTCTAAAGACTTTCTAAAGACAAACAGGCAAAGCTAATTGTCTCTTTGCTTGTTATCATAATGGACGTCATGACCAAATGCTTTTGTAAGCCAGAACTGAGTAGAATTCTA